>OX638362.1:34211988-34274127 GCA_951812935.1 Hermaeophaga mercurialis | reverse complement strand
ATAGATCATACCTGTCTTTTCCGCAATTCGATTGGACCAATAATAACGAAGTTAAGCGCTAATGCCCTTACGGCAACGTTCTTTGCGCATGTTTTTGTTTAAATTTGACATCTACGTCACTTCTAGATCATACCTGTCTTTTTCGCAATTCGATTGAATCAATAATAACGAAGTTAAACGCTAATGCCCTTACGGCAACGTTCATTGCGCATGCTTTTCTTTAAATTTGACATCTACGTCACTTATAGATAATGCCTGTTTTTTCCGCTATTCAATTGGACCAATAACAAGGAAGTTAAGCGCTAATGCCCTTATGGCACTGTTCATTGCGCATGTTTTTTCTTTAAATTTGACATCTACGCCACTCATAGATAATGCCTGTTTTTTCCGCGATTCAATTGGACCAATAACAACGAAGTTAGGCACTAATGCCCTTTCGGTAACGTTCATTGCGCCATCTAGTAGTGGTGGCAGTTTCTGGAACTTTAACATAATTGGACTAAACATGGCCGCTCTCGAAATTTGAATTTACCGCGCACCAGCGACACCAGCGCCACCAGCGCCTCTGGTGGCAGTTTCTGTAAGTTATCCAGAACCGACTTTGCTACACTACTGTATACACATTGCTGTTAAACCTACAAAGAAATTTTATAAATGCTAATTGATCTATTTTAATAAGGAATTGTTATTGTAGTTTTTTTTTAAATTCACCTTACCTGATATTTTATATTGTGTCTGCTTTCTAACTTCATTTTGGATTCTTAATACTTGTAGATCATTTCTTTCAAATTGAAAATTTAATTTTACTTCACTATATGTAAGTTCATTTAAACAAAAAGCAGCTGGTTCTATTTCACCATCTCTGTCAATCAAAATGTTATTTAATATAACATATTATAAATCTTCCTCATTTTCACCAGCCAAGATAATTGCTTCCAATATATCTTCCATAATTAGAATTACCCACTGTAAGGTATTAGGTTAGGAAAACATAAAATAGAAGTAAAAAATAGGTTAGGAATAACACAAATGTAAACGTCGATAACACTATTTTCTGATGAAAATAATGCAAAAGATAAAGTCGTCTTTATTACTGCCTAGACACTAAATAGTTGCTTCCGATAACATTCTATTTATTAAGTAGCTACTAAGACAATTTGTAGCGTAAGTTAATCTAAGAAGTATTTTTTGATTACATCCAAAATGGTTTATTCTATTACAGAACAGTTGAAATTATTTCCACATTAGACAAACATAGGCGTTGCGTTTAATTTTCAAAAGGTATTAGACTTTAATTAAATTAAGACTTTTTTACAGGCATAGAGTTAATATCGAAAAAAAGTCATGGATAAACATATAACTGATTAGTCCATCGCAATACCTTTCTAGTGATGCCTCACATATGGTATATTCCCTAATTAAAATTAAGGGGTTGGTGACTTGGAAGGCAGGGGGTTGACGTATGATAGATGTCTGTATCCTGAAAATGTGCCCCCCTTGGAATAAAAATCTACATGTTTTAGCATTTTGTGAAAATCTAATCAATAATGCTAAACAAACAAATGTGAAATATGCCCATAGATATGACTGACATCCTGTAAAAAAGTACATTTACCTTACATCTACTGTTATTAAAACCTTTGAAATTGTACGTATTGTTACTTTTAGTTTCTTTGAACAATTAAAATTTTTAACCATTGTAGATAGTTTTTTTGAATATGCCAAGTATATTTATCATAATGTCTCTTCAGCATCAGAAATAGTCGATAACATCATTGATATTTTTCTCGTCATGTTATGGCCAACCAAATAATCTCCGAAAGTGGAACTGAATTGAGAAATCCGGTAATAATTGAATTGTTAGCTATCCACAAAATAAATATTATTTCTTTTAAATTTAATACTTGTTTAAAGATTTAATTCGACAATTGGAGAATATTTGGGACTATTAAAGAGACAAGGACATTTAGACCCCTATAAAAAACAAAATTATTTATCTTATTTTAGTTTACAATAATTCCATACATTCGACAAGAAAATTGAAACCTAGGCGTAATTAATGGATAAATAATTAACCGTTTAATATTGAAATATTAATAATTAACTCTGTACATTAATGTCGAGGAAAAACTAAATTAATATATTACAAAACTAATGAATATCTTAGAGACAATAAAAATATAAATACTGAAAAAATTAATAAAGATAGCGAAGAGTCTAAAATATTTGAACCGTAATTTATTATAAATATAATATATTATTTTACTTATAGAGTCATTTTTAACCTGTTCATATACAGGGTGAACAACTTATACTCCGAAGTTTGATATCTCCGTTATCTTGAGAAATACTAAAGAATGTTTTAAATACAAGTTATAGATAGAGTCATTCATCACATTTTAAAATTATTTCGTAATATACAGGGTGTCTAATAAGGTCACAGCATATCAAAGTTATGTTTTTTTTAATGGAATACCCCGTATCTTTTTACATTTTTATAAACCTCTTGCCGAGCTAATTTCAACGATGTATCACACTTCATGTCTATTATGTTTAATAAAGGATATATAGCCACCTAAAAATCACATTTTTTTGAATTTAGAAGTATGTACCAGCTAAACCGTTGAAAATCAATAAAAACGGTTTACATGTCCCAATCTGTGTCAATTTTTTTATGCCATAGTATAGAACTTGAAAATTTTTTTAGAGAGATTTTATCATGTGTTTCTATAATATAAATTGACACTTTGTTTACTAATATTATTTAAAGCAAAACCAATTCTTACCGGTGAGGTTGATTTTTTCTGTAATTTTTTATTGTATTATTATTATTATTATTATGAATATTGCTACAATTATTGTCAATTTTAATACTGAAATAATTGTTTCTGTTCTTACTTTGTGGAATCTATCCATAACAAATATAAAAAGATAAATTATACTTATCTTGAATTTCCACAGTATTCCAAAGTTTTTTAAAAAAAAATCTCCGTGACTCAAGATTCGCTAATCGCATTGTCAAACAGTAACAGAAGATTGACAGATTTCCTATATTCATGCTTATTTGACTTCCCATAATAAACATTTAAACCCATCAATATCAAGCAATATGTTAACTTGATTTTTGTTATAAAATTTTTAAATAATATGCTCATCACATAGTTAAAGAATTACTCAGAGAATGAAAAAAGTATGTTTCAAGATTCTCTTCGTTATGAAGTTACTTTATTATTATTTATTGTCAACGGTGAAAATGTTCGCAAAATAAACATTACCTTTATATATAAATAATTCCCTTCTTAAAGGTCCTTTACTGTATTACGAAACAAATCAAAGAAAAAATATTAGAATAAGTTCAATCAAAAATATTACATTTTCCAGAATAAGTTCAATCAAAAATATTGCATTTTCCTAACTGAACTTTTCTAACGAATCTCATGAAAGTTTTTCAAATTTTAATTTTCTCTTGACTTATCACAGATAATTTGAAGAATGTTTTTTTAAAACTTCGTTTTATTATGTAATAAAATAATCCTAAGCTATATTATTCTATATATCTATCTTATCTTGAATATTGCAAAACATTTTTTTCCTTCGAATATCTTGAATTCAGACCCAATTTTTAATATATTTCCACAATTATTGAGTATTCCTAAAATTTAAAATAAACAACTAAATGGTATACATTACAATAATTTTAATTTATTCAAATAATAATAATATTTAAAAACAAATATTTTATTTGGGGCCTAAATTTGGGATACAAATATTTGAAATTTCCTTTTTAAAAAACGATTGTGTCTTCTTAGAAAAAATAGATAACGCAATAAAAAAATAATAATGTGATTATCAATGTTGATTAAATTTATCATTCATTATAAATATAAAAGAGATTTTTTTTCCAATATAATTTGCTAGACTAAGGAAGGGTTAGTGAAAAATGGCATGGAACAAATATTTTTCAGTGGAGGTGCCACTTATGGTGACCTTATTTTTTTTTGTAATACAAGGTGAGTTTTACTTATATGTACCTAATGCAGTGGGTTATTGGTAAAAAGATGGTACCGAATTTATCATAATTAATGGTCAAAGAAGAAAATTAATTTTTTTTTAACATTGAGATTATAATATTGTTAATTGTAAAAGCCTTCATACTGTTTCCAAATGGGATGAGATAATAATATTATTATCAATAAATAGAATATTAACATTTATTTACTTATACAATAGTGGTTCTAAGAAAAACCCTTACAGAACATTTTGTTTTGTTCCTTATTAAAGGGTTATGGTAATTTTTATTTTAAATTAAACAATTTTTTATATCTCAGATTAATAATAAAATCATATAAATTTTTATCACAAAAACAAGTTTAAAATAAAATTAATGTAGATCTATAAAAATGGGTATTTAAAGAGATCTCTTTTGAAGCAGACATTGTACTTTTATTTACAGTTTTTAAAAATTGAACATTTTTGAAATGTGT
Source organism: Hermaeophaga mercurialis (assembly GCA_951812935.1). NCBI lineage: Eukaryota > Metazoa > Arthropoda > Insecta > Coleoptera > Chrysomelidae > Hermaeophaga > Hermaeophaga mercurialis. The sequence goes on along the minus strand of OX638362.1, from coordinate 34,269,643 downwards.
TTCTCGGTTCTTCATTCAATTATTTTTTTAATTATAATAATATATTAGGATTTGTTTAATAAATAAAAAGTGGCAATATTTTATTATTTATAACATTTATATAATAATGTCTAACGTAAACTTTTAATAATTGTTCAAAATAGTAGCAACGATTGTGATTCGAAATTTCGTTCTAGTATTAGTTATTGTAATTGTCAAGTGCTATTCAATTTTTTTACACAGTCTATAATTGAGAGATAACGATTAATATTCATAATATTTTATATAAGTTTATACTACGTCCTTCTCTGAAGTAGCTGAAAAACGTTACTCCATCTAATAGTCGAATTCTTTATGTTTTCTTTTAAATTTTTTTAATTTTAAGTCGACACTACTTATTAAATTGTTTATAGTTAAGAGGAAAGTAATCCGTGGGTTGCCGGAAACGATTATTAATAAAATTAATTTTTCTTTTGTGAACGTTTTTATTGACCTAATTTTATTTCCAATAGTTTGTTTGTAAACCATATTAAATTATTGAATTACACTCATATTAGAAAGTTAAAAAGAAAACTATTTAAATAAGGGTAGTCTTAATAATTTACTTTATATAAACTATGGTTACTAATTATTACTAATTTTTTAGCTGCCGTAATTACTAATCTAAATATATACAGGGTCTGTTATGTGGTCTTAGAATACAATGAAACACTGTGTAGCGAACTGGGTAACGAAGCCAATAATGAGACTGCTTGGCTGGAACCGAAAGTTCAACCAACAGTTAATATTATCAATATGGTAGACAGTGAGATAAACAACATTGTACCAATAATAGTTTTACTATTCGTGGGGACTTGGTCCGATAAATTTGGAAGAAAACCTTTTCTCTTATTGGGCTTTGCAGGTACAAAATTAAATATGTAAAAAATTATTATTAACATAATTATGGTTATTATTATTATTATTATAAATATCATTAAAAAAAGGTAGGAGCAATTCTTTATAAATCGATTAAAAACATTTTTTGGTACTTTTGGATCAAATTTCTGGAATAAATAATTGAATGAATCATTTCGTGGTTTCAAAAAGTTGAAATTGTTAGTGGCCACACAATTATAAAATTAAGTTTATTTATAAAAACTTTAACACTTTACCGGCAATTTGTAAATTTTAAAAGAAAAGTTGCACATTTTTAAATATGGATTGTTGTGTATTTCTCTCATAAGTATTATTTTAATCTGTAGATGCATATTTCGAACTTATTACAAACATCATATAATTTTTCGCAAGCTACCCCTAAATGCTACTAAGGTCGTTCAATAAGTCATTAGAAAAAGTTATAAAAATACATTATTTGGTATAGTGTTTAATATTACTCAATAAAAATCTCCTTTTAACACTAAATACATTTCCAGTCGTTTCTTCAACTTTTTTAATTCGTCCAAAAAGTGGGATTTTGGAAGTTCCTCAATATATTATTTGACCAATGACTTCCTCATTCGACCAGATCAGTTGTCCTCAGAGCCATTTTTTCAAGTTTGGAAATAAGAAAAAGTAAAGGGATCCAAATTTGGTAAATAGGATGGACGTTGTAACAATTCTTTAATTCTATAATTTTGACCATTACGTAGGTGTGCACCTGTGGATTGTCTTAATGGATATGGATATTTTTCGTCTTCAACTGGAGACGTTTTTCTTGATTTCTTCGATCGCATAATACGTTTCATTTATTGTTTGTTCCTCTTCCAAGTAATCAGTGCAGATGATTCTGCGTTAACCCCAAAAATCTTGTAATATTCTTGTTGCGTCAACTACTTCGTGCAATTTGATTCGTCGATCTGATAAAACCATATAATGGATTTTGTAAATCATTTCAGGGGTAATAGCTTCCACTCGAGGTCCCGAACGATGTTCTTCTCTTCTTTTATGAATGTACGTCCACGTTTAAACTCAATTTTAAATAGTTGTACGCAGAGAAATCAGGAACTTCATCCACTAAGCTTTGATCTATTTAAGCTTTTATATATAAGCATTAGTAGTGTAGCAAAGTTCGTTCTGCGTGAATTACAAAAACTGCCACCAGAGGCGCTGGTGTCGCGCCGACGTGTTGCGCGGTAAATTCAAATTTCGAGAGCGGCCATGTTTAGTCCAATAATGTCAAAGTTCCACAAAGTGTTAGTAGATGGCGTTGGTGGCGCCAAAGTTCCACAAAGTGTTAGTAGATGGCGTTGGAGAGCGGCGGCGGCGGCGGCCATGTTTAGTCCAATTATGTTAGAGTTCCACAAAGTGTTAGTAGATGGCGTTGGAGAGCGGCGGCGGCCATTTTTAGTCCAAGAATACTGGTCTAGAACGTGTTGGCAGTTCAGCCAAAAAAGAAGAAGTCATCTGTCACCTGTCACTAGAAATACTGGTCTTGAACGTGTTGACAGTTCAGCCAAAAAAGAAAGAAGTCACATGTCACCTGTCATCTGTCACCTCTCATCTGTCACCTCTCATCTGTGACCTGTCACTAGAAATACTGGTCTTGAACGTGTTGGCAGTTCAGCCAAAAAAGAAGAAGTCATCTGTCACCTGTCACTAGAAATACTGGTCTTGAACGTGTTGACAGTTCAGCCAAAAAAGAAAGAAGTCACATGTCACCTGTCATCTGTCACCTCTCATCTGTTACCTGTCACTAGAAATACTGGACTTGAACGTGTTGGCAGTTCAGCCAAAAAAGAAGAAGTCACCTGTCATCTGTCATCTGTCACATGTTGCCATAAGGGTACAAAGCGCTTAACTTTGCTGCTATTGGTCCAATTGAATCGCGGAAAAAACAGGCATTATCTATGAGTGTCGTAGATGTCAAATTTAAAGAAAAACATGTGCAATGATGGTTGCCATAAGGGCATTAGTGCTTAACTTCCTTGTTATTGGTCCAATTGAATCGCGGAAAAAACAGACATTATCTACAAGCGACGTAGATGTCAAATTTAAAGAAAAAACATGCGCAATGAGCGTGGCCAAAAGGACACAAAGCGCTTATCTTCGTTATTATTGGTCCAATTGAATCGCGGAAAAAACAGGCATTATCTACAAGCGACGTAGATGTCAAATTTAAAGAAAAACATGCGCAATGATGGTTGCCATAAGGACACAAAGCGCTTAACTTCCTTGTTATTGGACCAATTGAATCGAGGAAAAAACAGGCATTATCTACAAGCGACGTAGATGTCAAATTTAAAGAAAAAACATGCGCAATGAGCGTGGCCATAAGGGCACAAAGCGCTTAACTTCGCTGTTATTGGTCCAATTGAATCGCGGAAAAAACAGGCATTATCTACAAGCGACGTAGATGTCAAATTTAAAGAAAAACATGTGCAATGAATGTGGCCAAAAGGGCACAAAGCGCTTAACTTCGCTGTTATTGGTCCAATTGAATCGCGGAAAAAACAGGTATCATGTAAAAGTGACGTATATGTCAAATTTAAAGAAAAAACATGCGCAATGAACATTGATGCGCAATGAATGTTGCCATAAGGGCACAAAGCGCTTAACTTCCTTGTTGTTGGTCCAATTGAATTGAGGAAAAAGACAGATATCATGTAAAAGTGACGTAGATGTCAAATTTAAAGAAAAACATGCGCAATGAACGTTGTCATAAGGGCACAAGGCGTTTATCTTCGTTGTTATTGGTCCAATTGAATCGCGGGAAAAACAGGCATTATCTATGAGTGACGTGGATGTCAAATTTAAAGAAAAAACGTGCACTATGAACGTTGCCATAAGGGCACAAAGCGCTTAACTTCGCTGTTATTGGTCCAATTGAATAGCGAAAAAGACCAGTATGATCTAGAAGTAGCGTAGATGTCAAATTTAAAGAAAAGCATGCGCAATAAACGTTGCCGAAAGAGCATTAGCGCTTAACTTCGCTGTTATTGGTCCAATTGAATGGTGAAAAAGACAGGTATTATCTACAAGTGACGTAGATGTCCAATGTAAAGAAAAAACATGCGCAATGAACGTTGCCATAAGGGCACAAAGCGCTTAACTTCATTATTATTGGTCCAATTGAATGACGAAAAAGACAGATATCATGTAAAGACGCTAAATTTAAAGAAAAGCATGCGCAATGAACGTTGTCGTAAAGGCATTAGCGTTTAACTTCGTTATTATTGGTCCAATTTAATTATGAAAAAGGTAGGTATTATCTATAAGTGACGTAGATGTCAAATTTAAAGAAAAACATGCGCAATGAACGGGGCCATAAGGACACAAAGCGTTTATCTTCGTTGTTATTAATCCAATTGAATTGAGGAAAAAACAGGCATTATCCACAAGCAACGTAGATGCTGATTTTACAAAAAAAATTGCTTGATCATGATTGGATAATTATGTCACGTGATCTATATCTAGAGGGGGTTATTATATAATATTTATTAATAACGCTAGGAGGGATTATTGCTTTAAGACATGCGTCGTCAAGACAAGCATATTTGGGGAAAAGTCCTTAAATTTGAAGAAAGACTCAAGCAACTTCGTAAAGATATTAAACTGTACGAAGACAAAGAAAACGTTATAAAGCAGTTGGACGATTTAAATTTGGACAATACAAGAATACCGAAAAAAGTACTATGTTGCTGTTACCCGTTAAGACGAATTCAACCAACACCAGTTCTTCCGATGACGACGGCGTCAAGGATGGACAATTAAATGGTGAAATTAACAAGACATTTACAATATCATGCCTCACGTTATCTGCTATATGTATTTTATTACTAAAATTTCTTTATAAATGTATTCAAAGAAGGTTTCAATCCTCATGTAATGTTGCAATAAACAACTAAAAATTTTTCATATCATTTATTAAAACTCAAAAAAATTTTCATTTCGCCATGTGCAATATTTTTGGAAGAAAAACAAAAAAATTGTGCTGAAAGAGTATATAATAAAGAACGAGGCGTTCAATTATTTTTTTATTATATTCATACTTGGTACATTTTATTCATAAAAAGATATAATTTTTGTCAATAGGGTTTTCAATTGTTCTTTTAACCCTACGCTGGGACAGGGTATGTTAAATAGATTCCAACTAAATTGTCCAGCTTCAACAACTTTTTTCGTATATTCGCTATATTTGTAATATACGTTTAAGTTTTTGTTGAAAAAGTAAATGAAACCATCTATATATCTAAACGCTGATGTCAAGTTCATCGGTATACCGGGAAATTGATCGGTTATACGTCCACGACTAATTATTTCTCCAGGATCATTAATGTATTCTACATAGGAAACGTTGTTATAGAAAACAAAAGTTCTACCACTATTTGATTGAAATAACGCATTAATATAAGCATCTGAGGGCACAGGTAAATAATAATCATTTTGAATATTTAAATTTGGAAATGAGGCTACATAACATTTTCGATTACCAAACGTTATTAAATCCCCCGCTGAATTTTGAAAAATGTGAGAAAATGGGGTCGAGGAAGTCTTAAGTTCATTGGGTAGATAATTACTTAACGGTTCGGGACTTGAAGGTATGAGCATACTATTTAAATCAAATTTCCACAAAGATGTATTAAATCCGACGTACAATCGATAATTAGGAAACGTTGGAGCTGTGCAAGAAACATGAAATCAGGTGATTTAATATTACATAAATTTTTGTATTGAAGCGAAACAGTCATCGGTGTCTTAACAGAAGAAGAAGAAGAAGAAGAAGAAGAAGAAGAAGAAGAAGAAGAAGAAGAAGAAGAAGAAGAAGAAGAAGAAGAAGAAGAAGAAGAAGAAGAAGAAGAAGAAGAAGAAGAAGAAGAAGAAGAAGAAGAAGAAGAAGAAGAAGAAGAAGAAGAAGAAGAAGAAGAAGAAGAAGAAGAAGAAGAAGAAGAAGAAGAAGAAGAAGAAGAAGAAGAAGAAGAAGAAGAAGAAGAAGAAGAAGAAGAAGAAGAAGAAGAAGAAGAAGAAGAAGAAGAAGAAGAAGAAGAAGAAGAAGAAGAAGAAGAAGAAGAAGAAGAAGAAGAAGAAGAAGAAGAAGAAGAAGAAGAAGAAGAAGAAGAAGAAGAAGAAGAAGAAGAAGAAGAAGAAGAAGAAGAAGAAGAAGAAGAAGAAGAAGAAGAAGAAGAAGAAGAAGAAGAAGAAGAAGAAGAAGAAGAAGAAGAAGAAGAAGAAGAAGAAGAAGAAGAAGAAGAAGAAGAAGAAGAAGAAGAAGAAGAAGAAGAAGAAGAAGAAGAAGAAGAAGAAGAAGAAGAAGAAGAAGAAGAAGAAATGTGTTTTCGAGTGGTTGGAGGATAAATTGTACTCGTTGTCGTTGTTGTCGGCTTTCGAGTGGTTGGAGGATAAATTGTACTCGTCGTTGTCGTTGTTGTCGGCGTTCGTCGTGGGCCATACAAGAATTCTAATGCATTCTTATCATCTTCATCTAGAGGAGTTAACTTTTGCTGATACCATGGAAACATAATTGCAGACTCTACTCCACTATGTCCTAACCCAAGGGTGTGACCGATTTCATGTACCAACACCATAAGAAAGCTTACTTGACCATCAGGAACATTATCATCATCCCCAAAATACCATTGTTCGCCAGCATCCATATGAATTTCAATACATCCATTAGCACTAGGAAAATGTGCGTGAGCCAATATTTTCCCAGGCCCATCAAAGTTTTGTGGACATCGATGGTGACCTGTACAGCTTTCTCGAAAATCATGTTTTTTGGGTACGACGGTTATAGTAATATCGGGTTTCGGTGTTGGAAATTGAACTAGTTGAAAATTGAAATTGGAATCACGTTCCCATATTGCAAAAGCCCTTTGAGCTGTTAAAAGATGTTCCGAACGGGCTTGAGGAAAATACCATCGCAAACTCGTTTTATTTTTCCATCTTGATATCGTTGTAAATGAATTTTCACCAACAGTACATCTAGGTTTATTAATTAATTGAACAGTGGCAGCGTTCAGAGTTCCATCCACAGGTAGATTATATTTTTCTTGAAAATTTGCTAACACATTTTTAAGGCTATCACCTACGATTTCATTTTGATTAATGTAGCCAAACCGTTGCAAAAATGATACAAAATATTCTAGAGTAACGTTCGCAGAATTTGTGTGGGCTGTTAAGAGAAGCAGTACAAGTACTTTACCAACACACATGTTGAATATAAATGAAAATGTAAGAAATGTGTACGTATATATATTTTACATTTATTCTTATAAATTTTTTAAAAAAGAGAGAGAGAGAGAGAGAGACTTTTAATTACCATACAGGATGAAGTCAAAAAGGTCACGTAAACGTCACGTAAAACATCAAAAACGCCACACACGTCACGTAAACGTCACACACGTCACGTTTTACGTCACGCACGTCACGTTTTACGTCACGCACCTCACGTTTTACGTCACGCACCTCACGTTTTACGTCACGCACCTCACGTTTTACGTCACGCACCTCACGTTTTACGTCACGTGAACGTCAAATGTTTAACCTATTTTTTAGAGATACACTACAAGTTATTATTACCAATGTAATATAGTTAAATAAAGTGTAAATAAAATTTTATGTGAGATGCTCCTTTGTAAAACCGGATTATCTAGCGCGACAGTTATGCAAATGGGTACCTAATTTGTGCAACTTATAAAATTATTGCATAAGACTTTTCACAGACGTGCTGTTACACGTGTCACACCCTCTTGTAATAATGAACTCGCCCACGAGCGCAGCCATGTTGAATTTTGAAAACTTAAAAACAATACGAAATTATCAAAACCGCGAATGAAGTGATAACCTAGAAACACGTATTTTATTGAGAACGTGTAATATATTTGCGTTTATTATAATAGTTGTTTAGAGTATTTCTTAAAACGTCATGAAAAAGCCCCTTTTCACGTGAACATGCCGTGATTATAAGATCGTGAAAAAACCCCTTTTCACGTGAACATACCGTGATTATTAGACCCCCACTCACTTTTTTATCTTTCCATTTGTATATGTGGTAATGAAATAAAACAGAGAGTCCAATTAACATAAGTCGTTCGTTCTTAAACAATCGAGATGGAAAAAATTGAATTTCTCATAGGTAAAAGAGCTGTAAATAAAATATTGCGTTTACCTGTAAAAGATCTTTTAATTGAACAATGGAGTCAAGAAACTAGAATATCCTCTACATCGGTGATGAAGTTGCAGCGTTCGCCTTATTATCAAGATGTGATTTCGATCCATTAGGACAACATGATGTTCCCAGAATATTAAATTATATATATACATTTGACAAACACAGAAGAAAAGGTTACGCATGCAAAATAGTTCAACATCTGATGAAAACAGGGAATCAGTTTACAACATTTTGCAGCAATCCGTGATCAGAAGGAGTCTTTACAAAATGCAACTGTACCAATTACGGTGAAAATAATTATTCAATAATGTTTAGATATCCTTAATAAATCATATTAAAACAAAAAAAGGTTTTTAATTTATGAGTAAAAAAAAGGTTGTTGAATGAAAATTAAACAAATAGTCAAAATTGAAATAAACTGGATTGAAAAATGTTGATAAGAAATATTCTTTTTTATTTTTATAACCTTTGATTATTTATAGAAAAATCCGTTAAATGTGATTGTACCATAAAATGGGAAAGCTAAATACCATTCAGGCCTAACACACTGAATGTGCTATGGAGTTAAGAAATATAGAATCCCCACCCATTTTTTTCATACTAACAAATATTAAGACTTTCTCCGGTGAAGTTAGTCAGGCAGTCATCATGCAGTTTACAGAAGAATCAAAAGTGAAAAATATCTATTTGGGTGAACAAAGGTTCTACCTGAATAAATCGAATACGAAATATGTCGCAGTGAGTCTGTCGCATGATTTAAATTTTGCTCCGTGTGTGAAAATATCTGCAAACAAAGGAAGAAGTTTTTATCCTTCAAAGAAACTATTGAAGATTTTATAGTAGCGGGAAAGAAGGAATCACTAGATTTTAACCGGTTTTTGTTACAGTTTGAAAATTTTGAAAACATTACTGTTTTGAAAGTATTAACTGGACATGCTACTGTCTGGTTAGGATCAATTTCCCTTTCCGAGCTCTGGAGATGCTTACCCTTAATTAAGCACAACATTGAAGTATTAAAAAGCCAACAGTTTGTAGGTCCCCTAAAAATTTTACAAATGAGGGTTAAAAACAAGGAAGATATCATCAACACAGCTCTTACTACAATGGAGCCTGTAAAACAAGCGCATCCGATTACATATAGTTTATTACTAGAACTTATATTCAAATACCCCGATGTTCTTAAAGAAAAGATATGAAGAAAGTAACTTTTAATGAAGATTACAATCACGTTCACATATGGGAATCATTAGATGTTGAAACAAGTGATTGGGAATCAAGATATCTTAATCAACGACATTTTAAACGTCGAATAGAAGAAGCTGCTAAAATTATTAATCCCGTTTTAAATATAACTCATAGAAATAAAATGTATAATACTTTACAAAATAAAACATTTAAACAATAGAATTTTTGTCTATCCAAGACTGATTTTGTATAGAATCTTATGGAAAATACGAACAAATTTAGCAATTCAAGGGGCCTTTTTTTAATAACCTTCAAACTTATCGTTGTCCCTCATAGTGGGGGTATATAAATACAAGTGGGTGCGAACCTACATTTTATTCAATCGTGTGCACCTGCAATTTAATCAATCGACAACATGAGTAGTCAAGATAGTGGTTATAGTTCTTGTGAAATTGTTTTTGAAAGTGACTCGGCATCGTCGCCGTCACCGTCGCCAACACCTCCTTCACCTTATGCAGTGACGCTTAATGATTGTGTTGAGGAAATCGACCAAGCTTTAATTTCATACGAGTATGCTGCTAAATTGGAGCGATACCATCTACTGGAAACGAATTTTTCCCTAAGAAGTTATGCACTTTTGTGCGGAATAAGTCCGACCAGAACCTTTAATCCTGCAATAACGCTAACACCTTTACTTCGACCCGGAAGAATTTCGTTTGGTACATTTGAGTGGACTACTTTTATTGAATTGCTGCGCCAGAGATATGATGACTTTTTTCACGAGAATCTACCGTCACCTCCTGACGAATACGATCCTGTAGTTTTCCCTTGTGGAGACTTTTGTAAAGTTACTCAATTAGTGTACGACGATACCAAGTTTCTACTTGCAAACAAACATGGAGTCGAGTTCTATCTGGACGAGGATGATGTTTCCGACATCCTTGAAGCAAATTGCAATTTGGTGAAGAACTACATTTCGTTGCTAGAAGACTTGAACTTTAATACATTCTACTGTAATTTAATAGACTCTACACGAGCTTATTTTGCTGTTAATTTTAATAGTATTTGTGACACTAGTAGATTTAATACTTTAATTTTAATTTGTGCTGTTATGCCAAATTGTTTAGAAAAAAATGCTCTACAAGAGTACATGTATTACTATAAAGATGATGTAATTAATGATATATTAAATCATTGTTCAAATTAAAAAAATGTACCAAGTTTTTTGAAATAAAACACTTCTTTCTTATATTTTATTTTTTATTACCCAAGCAAACTACAAATAATACAGTAAGCAAACATATATAACTAATACATAAAAACTATAAATAATTTATTAGGTACACATAGTTATTTTCATGTAAATCATATCGAAACCAAGCACAATATTTCTGCATATTCAATAAATATTTCAAAATTATGGCAAGCTAATAATCAGTAATCACATCTTAATTTATTAAAATTTTGAAAAACTTTCCCCGTTAAACTCCACGGTAGGGCAAAAAAGAAAAAAATAACTTTTATACCCCCACGGAAGGGTGTCATGTGAGTGGGGAAGTAGTTGACGCTTATCATCTTAGGGGCTAAGTCCAATTTTAGTCTGACTTATGCTATATACATCATGCAAATAAGATCGAATAGTGTGTTGTGTAATATATTTTTTATTATTATTTTGCAAACAATTTAGGTAATCCTCAAATATGATTTTATTTTTTACGACATTGGACTTAACCCCCTTTGATTTTTTCACTACTTTGCCACCTTGCACTTTATAACTGTACATTTTTGATCGTAATCCCACAAAATGTGTCATTATTTTACCATTAGCTTCATCCTTCATTAAACCGGGAATTTTTTTATTTACTAAAGGAATCTTATAGGCGTTATTTGAGGGGTAATCAGAAGTGTCAAATTTTTCTAAATGATCTCCAACAAGACTTTTGTAAACGTCATCGCAATTTAATTCGTAAATAAAACTATCAGTGTCAGTGTACATTAATTTTAAATTTTCCACCCCCATAGTTGGTAACATGAAATTATAGTGAAAATCATACATACAGGTTTTAGAAATGTCCAGGATAGCCATGCCGATATACAGGGGTTTGTTGAAGAGTAGTTCAGCCTTCTTTAATTCGATAGCCATAAGTTTGTCGTCAAAAACTCTTCGATTATGGAATCGTGGGCTGGCTATCAAATTTTTTGCACCGTAACGACCCTCGTAAGAAGTAAGTAATTTCACTACCCTATGGAGTCTGATGTTTTCCATAGTCTTACCAAATACCGCATTATTGGCGAGTTTGAATTGATTTTTTTTAAAATTGCTAGTGGCTACAGTCCTTAAGCGAGTATTCAGCTCGATATAGGACTGCAGCCAAGCCGATTGTTTGAATTTTAGTACTTTGTGAATTTTCGCCAATTTTAACCCGTGTTCGAGGGCTTGTTTTAAATTACGATAATGCAGAGTGTATTGTTTTTTCGGGTAAAGGGTGGTCATTAATTTGGACAATTTGGAACCGGGAGGTTTACGGTGTTCAGGACAAAATGGGAAATCTTTGTGCTCGTCATGTAAACTTTCGGGATACTCTAAATCAACTTGTAAAATATATCCGACGGGTGAATCGTCGGGAATCTGAGTAATGTCGATGTTTGTATTGGGCTCCCATTCAAACCCCCCATAGGGGAGGAACTGTGACATTGCCCACCCATATAAATTGTTTACGTCAAAGTACATAAGGTACTTGGACGGTTTAGAAGAATCGTATTCGGGCATGTATTTATTGTTGGCTTCAGAATATCTGTTTGAACAAACAGATATTCCTCCACGTATTGATGCCTCAACAAACAACAACATGTCGACATCTTTTAAAATTTGTAATTTACATTTCGTGTACTTGAGCATGCAATCCCAAGTATATCCGGGCATAGTATAGTACCATGCCGGATCTAGTTGGTAAGTTTCCAGAGCAGTTGTTCGAAAGTTTTCCATAACGTCACAAAGAAGGAGAATGTCGGTTCGCATATACAAATCTGCATATTCGCCTAAATTTTGAATTTGGAAAGCTTGCCAAACGTTTTGCGCATGAGTGTAATCATCCGCGGAAATATGACAATCATTTAATTTGTTGTAAAAACTCTCAATTGCTGGAAGACTAGTGGTATCATTTAGCTTATCAATACTATCAATGTAATCGTATGGAAAAACACCTTTCCTCGTCAACAGTTTGAACGTTTCATTAGTCAAGTTACCAAATTCCCTTTTTAATGTAACCAACTCCTCTATTTTTAGTGTAGACACCAACTCATCGAGACTGGTACCCAAAAATCTAAAGGAGTCTATATATCTGAATTTAATTTTAGTTTCTGGTTCATACTGCGTAAAAGAAATGTATTTTTCCATGTTCACGGGTAGTACACTCAAAGGTCCACGTTTAGCAAGATCTCTAATAATAAAATGGCTGTCGTATCCGCTAAGATTATGGAAAACTATGGGCACTACAAATAGTTTTTTGAAGTTCAGATTGCACGATTGATGTGCGAACCCTCTAAATAATCCCGTAAAATGATCATGGTCTTTAACGATAACATCTTTTTCTTTAAACCTATTGTCGCAAATGTGACAGCAGACACCGTTTGCGACAGTAGGCATACAAATAGGAACAATATTTAATAATTTAGATTCAATAAATTTCGCGACATCTAACATTTGATTCGCAAACCAGTCCATGCAATCTTCCCCTCTATAACTATAGTAGTATGAAATCTGATTATCGTAGCTGCATTTTAAGTAGAAACCTGCACTAAATGTTTTATGATGTTGATACTTGGTAGTTGTATGAGATATCTTTTTATCGCACTTTTCTAAAATTGACTCGAAATCGGCATAAACGACAAAAGGACATTTCTGCTTGTATACATGATTTTTAAATTCGACGTTATCATAAGGGGGGAAAGAAATTTTGCAATCGTTACTATTTACGCATAAAATTTCGTGGTCCGTTAGTTTTTTTTCACTTTGAAAATAATTCAAGCACCTATCGCAAATAAATTTTTTAGGATGGCTCTTGCTGAGTTGACTTGAAACTAGTCTAGACATATTTTTAATCCAACAATAATGATATTTAATGGTGTTGGTAGTAGTGTCCTCATTGTTGACGGGAGGAGCCTCGTAGTCGTTTAATTTTGGAAAATATTCATCTTGAATTAAAAGTAAATTTACATGACGCGCCAGTTTATTTTTAGTTAAACGTGCAGGTACCACTACGTAAAATGACTTTTTATTAGTTTGATTTAGTTCTAAAGCGTAAACGTTTACAGAGATATCATTTAACTTTTCAAATTTTGAAATTTGTGTTAGTTTCATAGGCAATTCTAAACCGTCTGTATTCAAAACTGTACTATAGTGGGGGTAAGTAGATGTATATGCAGATTCATTTTTAGCGGGGAACAAAAAACTCGTTACGGCCCAGTAAAAACACGCCAGGTCTGCATTTTTGACGTTTATGCATGCCTTTTTCGTTAATATTTCTTTTGGTAGTGGAATGAAGGATGAACCGTTCCCAATTTCAAATTTGTTAATAGCTACTTCTAATAAATTTATTTTTGACAACGCCCACCCACTGTCTTTTTCTTGAAATTCCGAAAGTTTATTTAAAATAAAATCTACAATGCTTTTATATTCTTGCGCTAAATCCGTCCCCAAATCAACAACGAAATTTGGGGATCCAAAGTATTTAATGTCAATTACTTCCCCACCATCACTATCATTTTTTAAAAAATCGCCACAAAATGTAACATTAACTTTTAGCGACGGTGTATCATTTTTTAAAATTTTACAAATTTTCGACTTGAATAATTTAAATGCGGCCTGCAAAAAATCTTTTATTTCTTTGTGTTTTAAATTTACAATGACCCCCGTTCTAATTCTATTGTTAAAAATTGCGTTGACGTCTTCCCATTTAACGCCCCCTTTAGTGCCGCGCCCCTGTCTAATGCCCTCCCCTACTACATGGGAAGACGCTAATTTAATGATACACCGTAACCTTTTTAACTGCCCCATTTTGGCGTAAATTTTTCTTTTTTCCCCTACCGTGAAATTACATTTTTTTATAGCTAAATTACATTTTCTGAGGTGCGTACTGATTAGTGCTAGCCATTTATTTTTATCTGAATATGTAGAAATATTGTGCTCAGTTTTAAGAATTTCTTCAATTTGTTTAAAAACGAGTGCGAAATTCATGACTCACCTAATTTTTTTGGATTTTAAATAGAGTTCTGGGAGCACAGCTCTTTGATATCTCGTGTAGGCCAATAAAAATTAAACTGAAGCCACCTTTGTTTAGATCGTCGATGTGGTTCTTGTAAATTTCGGTAGACCTTTTGGGCAGAAAGGTGACGACGTTCTCCTCCAATTCCACTAGGATGGATTCCCCTCCAAATTTGGATTTGGTGAGCTGAACACGGTGAATTTTCTTTGGAACGTCGGGTTGCAGGTCCTTTAGCTTAATTATGGGTTTGTTTTCGGTATCTGTAGATGAGGTAAATTCGTTTAATTTTTCGAGAAAACTCATCTAAAATAATAATAAAAAAATGGAATACTAGCATGAAAAAACCACCGAAAAAAAAAAAAACACTTACTTTAAAAGCTTAAAGATGTGGATGACAAAAAAAGTCTTAGCCGGATTGAAGCTTGACAGTCAAAAAAATGCGGTTCACCGGTACAAATGACTGAAAAAAATCAAAAATTTGTACTGTTAAAATTGCAAAAAAAGTTTTTTAAAAAAATTAACTTATTTAACACTTTGAAGTTTAGATTTTCGAAATTTACTACAAAAAATGTAGAGCACTGGTACAAAAAAGTTTTAAAAAGTCTTAGATGGCTTGAAGCTTAACAGCAAAAAAATGTAGATCACTGGTACAAATTACTGAAAAAATAAAAAATTTGTACTGTTAAAATTGCAAAAAAAAGTTTTTTAAAAAAATTAACTTATTTAACACTTTGAAGTTTAGATTTTTGAAATTTACTACAAAAAATGTAGAGCACTGGTACAAAAAAATTAACATTAAATGTACTTACAATAACCCCAACTGGAAACTGTTCACTAAACACTAACTGGCAACACAATGTAAAAAAACACTTGGAAACAGCTCACTGAATTCTAACTGGTAGCAGCAGCAGCACTGTTGAAGAGACTTTTACGACTGAATTGTCGATTGGTTCGGCTTCGGCTTTTATAGCACTCGAGAAAAACAACAACATTATCTGTGGGAAGATAACTAAATTCGTTTCGTGGAAATGTGGTTGTATTTTTCACCGTTAACAGTCTTATCTAATTTTTATCCAGGAAGCTACATCCTGTGTGAACGGATGTAGATGTTTGTGCTAGAATTTGTTTTCTGTAAATGTGGTTTTATTTTTTCTCGTTATCAGGCTTATCTAATTTTTATCGGGAGGCTTCATCCGGTATAACCGTTAAAGTATGTTTTTAAATTTTTTTAGAAAATGTAGATTGCAGGGCCGTATTTAAAAAATTTTAGTTTGAAAAAAATTTTAAATTATTAAAAGTATATGTTTTTAAATTTTTTCAGAAAATGTAGATTGCAGGGTCGTATTTAAAAAATTTTCAGTTTGAAAAAAAGAATTTTGTGTGTTATTATTAAACACTTTGAAGTTTAGATTTTGAAATTTACATAACTTAAGCAAGCTCAATTTTCGGAGGAATATTATAACACTATTAACAAAAATTATATCTTTTTTATTAATAAAATGTAAAATATTATATAATAACCCCCTCTAGATATAGATCACGTGACATAGTTATCCAATCATGATCAAGCAATTTTTTTCGTAAATTTGACATCTACGCCGCTTGTGGATAATGCCTGTTTTTTCCTCAATTCAATTGGACCAATAACAAGGAAGTTAAGCGCTTTGTGCCCTTATGGCCACGCTCATTGCGCATGTTTTTCTTTAAATTTGACATCTACGACACTCAGATAATGCCTGTTTCTTCCGCGATTCAATTGGACCAATAATAACGAAGATAAGCGCTAATGCCCTTATGGCAACGTTCATTGCACATGTTTTTCTTTAAATTTGACATCTACGTCGCTTGTAGATAATGCCTGTTTTTTCCTCGATTCAATTGGTCCAATAACAAGGAAGTTAAGCGCTTTGTGTCCTTATGGCAACCATCATTGCGCATGTTTTTCTTTAAATTTGACATCTACGACACTCATAGATAATGCGATTCAATTGGACCAATAATAACGAAGATAAGCGCTAATGCCCTTATGGCAACGTTTATTGCACATGTTTTTCTTTAAATTTGACATCTACGTCGCTTGTAGATAATGCCTGTTTTTTCCGCGATTCAATTGGACCAATAATAACGAAGATAAGCGCTTTGTGTCCTTTTGGCCAAGCTCATTGCGCATGTTTTTTCTTTAAATTTGACATCTACGCCGCTTGTAGATAATGCCTGTTTTTTCCGCGATTCAATTGGACCAATAACAAGGAAGTTAAGCACTAATGCCCTTATGGCAACCATCATTACACATGTTTTTCTTTAAATTTGACATCTACGACACTCATAGATAATGCCTGTTTTTTCCGCGATTCAATTGGACCAATAGCAGCAAAGTTAAGCGCTTTGTGCCCTTATGGCAACATGTGACAGATGACAGATGACAGGTGACTTCTTCTTTTTTGGCTGAACTGCCAACACGTTCAAGACCAGTATTTCTAGTGACAGGTCACAGATGAGAGGTGACAGATGACAGGTGACATGTGACTTCTTTCTTTTTTGGCTGAACTGTCAACACGTTCAAGACCAGTATTTCTAGTGACAGGTGACAGATGACTTCTTCTTTTTTGGCTGAACTGCCAACACGTTCAAGACCAGTATTCTTGGACTAAAAATGGCCGCCGCCGCTCTCCAACGCCATCTACTAACACTTTGTGGAACTCTAACATAATTGGACTAAACATGGCCGCCGCCGCCGCCGCTCTCCAACGCCATCTACTAACACTTTGTGGAACTTTGGCGCCACCAACGCCATCTACTAACACTTTGTGGAACTTTGACATTATTGGACTAAACATGGCCGCTCTCGAAATTTGAATTTACCGCGCAACACGTCGGCGCGACACCAGCGCCTTTGGTGGCAGTTTTTGTAATTCACGCAGAACGAACTTTGCTACACTACTACCATTTAATTACAGCTTGAAAATTTGACATTTTTTAGACTTATATAAATAGTGACAGAGGACACTTACTTAAATTGTACAATTTTTTATATTTCTATTTGATTTTCTAAGGACTTATTTAACGATTCTCTTACTCCACTCTTACTTACTAAATGTTAAATGGTAAATGGATTGCGTGAGTAGCACGACAAATAAGTAAACTGCCCATAATAAGTGTTCTAGCACTAATATTACAAGCGGGTAAGCAGGATACAGTGGATATCCGATTTAATCTGAAGTAATCAAGTTTCTTTTTGGCCGCGTACGACTACAGAGACATATGCAATATTGCAGATATTTTGCCGAGCCAATCCGGATTTTTAAAGCCAACTAGTATTACATGTGCTATAAATTATTATAACTTGTACCACAGTTTTACAAATAATTGTACATTAACTTCTGTCTAGCTTTGCACACACACGGAGTTTTGGTGAACCCTTTAGAAATAAATAAATATTCAAATAATTGTACTGTTGGAAAGACGATTAGAGGACCTTCCAAATAAAGTGTCACATGACTCCAATCATTAGCTTTCCTATTCTAATTCGTTTAAATATTGAATTTGGGTAGTTACGATGGATTGTTATTTATTATAATTATAGGTAATTGAAAGAAAAACAATTTAAAAATTTAAAAACGTTTATTTGTATAAAATATGCAATTGTGTAGTTATTTGCTGACGCATGAATAAACTTTGACAAGTCTCAACTTATTGAAAATAGATATTCTGAAATAACTTATTTTTAATAATTAGATATACAGTATAAAATCAAATGTTGCCTTATTCGTATAAAGATATTATTTTGCATAACAATGTTTTTAATGGTGTAAAACACTCGGATATTGCACCCAAACAATCCCCAATGGAACAGGCCAGCCTCGGTTAATGAAGTTTATAGAAATAATACGTCTAATACAAATATGATTTTCATTTGTAGTGAGTAGATGGGGAATTCTCTATAAAGGCTAGAAAATTGAATTCTATTTAGTATTCTAATAATTAAAAAAAATGTATCGACTTGTTTTAAAGAAAGCAATCAGCTAAATATTAAAAATTCGAATAAATCTAGGGTTGAATATCCACTTCGAATATTTTATCAGCTAATGCATGGTATAGTATTTTTGAAAAAACGAATTTTGTGTGGAAGTAACTTGCTTCAGACTATGATCATGCAAAATTAGTATGTGAATTGGATGGAGCTTTCAACGTGCAAGAATTATATGATAAATTAAAAATCTTATACCTGGAAAAATATTGTCTAGATTCGAAACCGTATGTAATAAAAATGATGAGAATGAAAACAGATATTTTAGTGTAAAATAAGATTAAGAATAAAGTTTGAATAATGAAATAGAGGTGCAACATAATTAATATGAAATAATAAACAATATATAATTTTTATGTGTTTTATAAAATAGGCTATAATGGACCGCATGAAACCTTAAGAAAAATAATGCACATGGGATTTTGCTGGAGAAAAACAAAAAATAACAGAAAATTGCTGATGGAAAAACCTGAAATACAACAACTGAGAAGAAACTTTTTAAGAAGCATAAAGCAATTCCGGGTAGAAAAAAGACCTATAATCAATATGGACGAAACGTATATCCATTCGTCTCACACCCATGTCAAAAGTTGGAATGACAACACTATTGAAGGTTTCCATGCACCGATATCAAAAGGACAAAGACTAATTATAGTGAATGCAGGAGGCGAAAACGGTTTTATAGAAAACGGTTATATACAAAATGCTTATCTTTAATTTAGATCAAACACAAAGTCGGGTGATTATCACAAATTATAAAAAATGGCTTGAGGAAATGCTTATTCCTACCAGGTGTGTAAGTATGAAACCGGAATTTGCCTATAGGTGGCGCTAGATGTCGATGCAGTTACCGACACATCACGTCAGCGGTGTCTTGTTATTGTTTCGATATCCGACAAAGATTTCCAACTCACAATAACACGAGTTTCATTCAGTAGCATTAGTTTATTAGAGATAAACATGTCGAGTTTTGTGCCAACAAATTACGATTTGCGGACAGCACTACTTTTCTGTTTTTATCTGAAGAAAACCGCAGCCGAATCGCATCGAATGCTTGTGGAGGCGTTCGGTGAGCATGCTCTCGGTAAAACACAGTGTTTCGAGTGGTTCAAACGGTTCAAAAGTGGCGATTTTGACGTGAGGAACGAAGAACGTGGAAGACCACCGAAAAAGTTTGAAGACACTGACCTGCAAGCCTTGTTGGACGAAGACGACGCTCAAACATAACAACAACTGGCGGATCAGTTAAAGGTGAGCCGAGAAGCCATCTCCCTTCGGTTGAAAGCCATGGGAAAGATACAAAAGTGGGGAAATGGGTTCCACATGAACTCAACGAAAGACAGCAGGAAAACCGCAAAACATCATGCGAAATGCTGCTCGCCAGGTTCAAAAGAAAGTCATTTTTACATCGAATTATGACTGGCGATGAAAAGTGGATATATTTCGAGAATCCTAAGCGCAAAAAGTCATGGGTTACTCCGGGTGAACCATCAACATCGACGGCAAGACCAAACCGCTACGAACGAAAGACAATGCTGTGTGATCAGAAGGGCGTAATCTACTACGAGCTGCTGAAACCTGGGGAAACTGTCAATACTCAACGCTACCGACAATAAATGACCGATTTGGATCGAGTTTTGCGTGAAAAACGACCAGAATACCAACAAAGACAACACAAGGTGATTTTGCTGCATGACAATCTACCAGCACACAAAGCAAAACGGGTCCAGGAAACGATAGAGTCGTTCCGTTGGGCGATTCTTCAGCACGCTCCTTACTCACCGGACCTTGCCCCATCCGATTATTACTTGTTTGCATCGATTGGACACGCACTTGCTGAGCAGCGCTTTACTTCTTACGAAGATGTACGAAAATGGCTCGATGACTGGTTTGCCTCAAAAGAGCAACAGTTCTTTTGGCGCGGAATCCACAAATTGCCAGAAAGATGGGAAAAATGTATAGATAGCGACGGACAATACTTTGAATAAGTTACTTATATATATATCATATCATTACAATAAACGTGTATTTTCTGTACAAAAATTCCGGTTTCATACTTACACACCCATGTAATTTGCTACCAAAAAGTGTGTTAATTGTAGACAATGCCCTCTATCATGACGTACAAGTTGAAAAATATATTACTATGGGTTATCGAAAAGATGAAATGAGAGAGTGGTTAAGAATACGAAATATACCATTTACAGAAGAAATGTTAAAAATAAACTTGTACAGTGTAATAAAATTTCATAAATCACACTACAAAATATATTAGATCGACAGAATAATGGTTCCTCACTGACATACAGTTCAAACGCTCCCCCATATCATCTCGACTTGAACCTCATTTACTTAGTGTGGACATCCTTAAAACAGTATGTTGCTCAAAAAAACGTATATTTTAAATTTAAATCCTTTGAACAGTTGTGTGACGAATTTTTCAACATATTTTCTGAAGCAGAGTGGAAAAAACGAATGCTGCCTCACTCTTTCTTCTGCGCATCGCTAGCAAATCTCACACTTTTTCCTATCCTTGATGAACCGTACTTTGTTTTTAAAAGAGATCTTACGTTAGATACGAAAAACTTTATTAACCGAAGCTGGCCTGTTTCATTGCGGATTGTTTAAACAAATTTACGATTTTCAGAAAGAAAATATATTAAAGTACGTGTTAGAAGATTTGTTTGATAACTAAACAGATTAATTGTATTGTATTGTAAATAGTTGCAAGAAATATTTTGCACAATAAGAAAATGTTCCAGTCATTCATAAAACATTTATTTAAAGCAAACTGCGAATATAATCTAATATAACATATAATACAATCATATTATCTCTGAACCTGTATATGAAAACTCACCAATTGATTAACAAACTGAAATTCCAAATAACAAAACTTCTGGCTCATTGCAAAATCATACAACTATGTCGGCGTCTTCAGATATGTAGTAAGCAACTCCCTAAACTTATCCATGTAACATTTTTTAAACTAAGCACTACTGTTACAACAGTTATCACTGTGTCAACTACTTCAGTCTACATTTTGCAAGACAACTTACATTTTGGTTGTGGTCCACTTTCTTTAATGTAGAGGTGTAGGAAATAATAGTTTCCGATTACGTGTTCTTTGTCTCCGGCTTTGCATTTCAAATTTCACGATTCATGCTTTTAGTTTCTTTGATGTGTGGCTAGCATAAGAGTTTCATTTATGGATAATACAGGAACGCAATAATATTTGCTACTAGACACCGAATATTGATTGACGCATGTTAGTGTTTTAAATTCATTCGTTTAAAAAGTTTTATTTTTTAGGAAATATATTAAATAAATTTGTGAACTTTGTTGTAGGTCTTATTTTGGCCACTGTTATTAACACATTAATGATCCATTTTCCATATATATCACCCTGGTGGTTTATAGTAAGTGGAATTCCTGCCATGATTACTGGAGGATTTTACTCGGTCATGATAGTGGCCTTAAGTTATTTAGCAGACGTTTCTACTGAAAAAGATCGAGTTATTAGGTAAATTTTATTTTTAAAAATTAATACTTTTACAGGTAAAAAAACATTAAACTTAAGTTCATCTTATTTATTGTATGCCACTAGCTACGAAACTATTTTTATTATGAATTCAGTGGCTCTGGGTCTATGTTTCCTGTATACCATATTTTTTATACCGGAGCCTTTGAAGCACGAAAAGCAGGTAATCTTTTTAAATGTGTTTATTCTTTGTTACAGGGGTGAAAGAACATTTTCTTTGATGTACTACAAATGTCACAAGAAACTAATATACATAAGATTTTTGTGTTTAGATCGAAATTATTAACTTGATCTCCAAATTTTTCTTTATATGATACAAAAACATACCAAGTTTTATATTTTTCTTCAACATTTTTTATTTCAAGTCATGCTTTCTATTTCTAATTACGTTACCGCTTTTTTCTTCGTAGAAGTACTGATTTACGTTTTAGCGTATCTCAATTTAATCTTTTCTGCTTCATATATTCTTCTAATTGATCATTCCGTTTCGATTCTACCATTTTCCAAATTTTTCTTTTATTCTTTTTTTTCTAAGAATCTTAGTTGCCCCTGTTTGTATTATTTTTTTAGTTAATGATTTGTTATAAAGGGCGATTCATTAGAGCGATAAAGTCCAATATTATCTATATCCTTGAAGTTATGAAAACACATTTTCGCAGGTTCTACCACATCTTAAAGTTTATATTTTAAAACTAGTTGCAATTGTATAAAATGTTCCGTTACGCGGTGCCAGATGAAAGTTATATTTTTTAAATGATACACCCTATATATTTTTTAATTTGAATTTTTTTCAAGTGACCATTGCAAAAATATAAATATGTAATAGGTTATACAGGGTATTTCAAAAACTATGACCAGTTTTTCGTAAAAATCAACGCTCTGTATACATTAAAATGCACAACTTAAAATGTTTTTTTACAGTCATAGTTTTTTCGAGCGAGTCTAAACTCGAATACATCAGTATCACAATTTTTTTTGTATTTTATGAAGTCAAATGAAAGATTATGCTTCCAATTTGATAATATTATTCCCTATACCCAAACTGAATATTTTTTATATTATTTCAATTTTATGAGATATTGTACTTCGAAGAAAGATACATTTAAATGCAGCAATACAAAATTTATTCGAATCAATTAACTTATTAAATAGTCTAAAATTGATAAAGTATCAAATATAAAATTATAAAAGATGCTCAAAATGATCTCCTTCTATGTAGATAAAATTTTAACGTAGCCTTAAAAGTAAGATACTGACTTAACTTTCTAAGCATATACACAATAATACTTTGAAAAACTTGCCTTACTCTATCTTTCATATCTTTTGTAGTAGTATCTTTCCGTTGACCAGGTACATACCACTTATTTACTTATGCATTGACTTGCTAATAAAATTAACTTTCAAATTAAGTGCCACACTTTGAAACACGTAACAGTCATTATTCCGGCAAGAGGGAGTTAAATTCAAAAATGAAGCAAAGAACAATGATATTGCTGAATTACCCATAAAATTATCTTTTAATTGATGTCTCATACTTTTCCTAGGAATATATCCCTTGAAACAAATAGGTACACAAGTAATTCTTATTCTTAATAACATTTCCCAGTTTTTTCTGTTTAGTGTTAGCCTCTTTGCTTTTGTATACTTTCGTCCTTAAAATTTTTCCCATCATATTTTTTCACTTGTTCTTAGGCCATCCTCGTTTCTACTTTCCCTTAGTTTTAGCTTCCCAGATTCTTTGAATAGGTATATTGTTACTTGTTCTTTGTAAAGGTCCTTTCGACCTTTGCTTTATAAAATGTTCTGTAGGTTCAACATCAAGTTCTTTTCTGTTTTTTCTTACTTTTTACAGTCTATAGCATCCATATACTCTTCTTAGATATATATTTCTATTGCTTCTAATTTGCCTTTTTCTCTTTTTGTTAGCTCCCACAATTTACATCCGAATATAAGAAGGGGTTTGTAAATAGCTTTGTATACTTTCATTTTATTTGTTTTGTTACTTCTTTTTATTTATTAGGCACCTTTTCAGTACATGATTTCCTATTCTTTTGTTTAGTTCTGTCTTCTGACTTCCGCTTTCTACTAGAGAGTTATTCCCAAATATTCAAAAGTGTCAAATTCTTTTTTTTTCTCTTTCAATAATATATTCATATCTTTCTTATTTGTTGCTATAGCCATAATTTTTGTATTATATTTGTTCATATCCATCCCATTCTTTTTACCACATCGTTCCAAATTTTTATATTATCTTCTAGTTCCTTTTCGCTCTCAGTAATAATTACAGTATCATCAGCAAATACAAAAATTGAGAGGTCTATTCCTTCTAATTTTCTATAACTAATATGCGATGATTTTGATTTTTGTATACATTTTTTACAAAATTAATAAACTTTTTAGACATTTTCAATAGAGGAAATAAAAAAAGCAATCAATATTCGAGATCTTATAAAAAATATAACCAAAAAACGACCAAACAACGCAAGACGATATATTTTTGCAATTATAGGAATAAACTTAATAGCCGGAATCCCTGATGGAGAGATGCAAGTCATGAATCTTTTTTATAGGAAAAAATTCTACTGGACTTTAACAAAATTAACAACAGTCGGTAGTATCTTCAGTTTTGCAAATATCCTTGGTACTCTTTGTGGCACTTACTTCTTTTATAAATTATTCAAAATCAAGGAACTGCATCTTTGTATTTTCAGTATTGTATTAATGACCATAGCGAATGTAGTACGGGGTTTAGCCCCTAATGATTATTTCTTATATGTCGGTAAGTAATAGTAAATTAAATTAATATGTATTTTTACTTGTACAAAAGGATTTCGATTCTGGGTCCCATAAAAGCTTGAACACTAAATAATCCTTTTACAAAGACTATAAGAATTATAATTATAGTGCGAAGTCAGGTATTATATGCATATTATTCATAAATTAATTTAGTTCGATTCCAGCAAATACACTGGGCATATTCGATGGAACTTCTAGAGTTATGTTAAGAACGGTTTTATCTTTCATTGTGGAACCAAAAGACATGGGGAAAATATTCGCGTTAAACAATATAACCATTTATATTGACAATATCATATCTAGTCTGGTGTATCCGATGGTTTATAATGCTACATTAAACACGAATAGTGGCTTTTTTAACTTCATATCTTGTGGATGTAACGTTGTAGTAGGAATTATGGTGTTGTGAGTATTACTTAATATTATTTATTAATACTGTGATTTAAAATGAAAAGTTATTAACTAAAGCCTTGCGACTATTTT
The DNA here is from genome assembly GCA_951812935.1 of Hermaeophaga mercurialis. Taxonomy (NCBI): domain Eukaryota; kingdom Metazoa; phylum Arthropoda; class Insecta; order Coleoptera; family Chrysomelidae; genus Hermaeophaga; species Hermaeophaga mercurialis. Next base: position 34,244,279 of record OX638362.1, on the reverse strand, counting down.
ATAATTATTGAAGCAATTTTTTTGTTCAAATAATTCCTTACTTATCCATTTACTTTTAGTTCGTTAACAAGAATAAAATTGCCTTATTATAAAGCTCCTGAGGAAGAAGAACAGGACCCGAAAGACTTAAAGAAGTCTAGTGTCTCTCAAGACATCTCAAGTGTACATGAAAGGGTATTTAACATCCGAACAAGTCTGGATATCAATGAAATTAGAAAATTATCTCTGTCACCATCAGTTTTTTAAATATTTTCTGTAAACATTTTTACAAGTGGAAATTTAGATTGTTAGGTCCTTAATATAATTAGAGCGGGTTACTTAGTGTTATTTTGTAAACATTTTTTCGTGTTTTTATTTTTTAGAAAAATTTGACAGTTATTAACAATAAAAATCCTCATTGACTGACCGGCTAATATAAGAGAATCGGTTGCTATATATGATAACCCATGACTCTTAATTATTAGTTATTTGAAAATTTCAATCAGGATATCACCGGAAAGGTGATCAGGAGACAGAAAACTGCAGAAGGAATGAATGTTTGGTAATAGGAGATAAAGAATGAAAACAGAGGTTGGGGTTAAAGTTCCTCCCATGGGAACAAATGCATTGATGTCAGAGTCATTACCAGAAGAAAAAAATTGAAGTAATAGCTGTAACGTAAGTTTAAAATACTCAACGAAAAAAAGGCTTGTGGTTAAAACACAAACCGACTCGATGTGGGTTAATTATTAATTTACTCTCATTTGGATGTGGGAAAACCTTGTGAACGGTGAAAGTGAAACAAGATTTTGTAAAATCATTAAATTCACGTTCTCTGAAAGTCACATTCGAAATAATTATTTTGAATTTGTTAGTTTACAATACCCAATACCACATTTGAGAAAATAGATAGATAATCTTTATGAAAATATATGAACATTGAAAATATGAAATAATCTTCGGAAATAATAATAAAATTATGGTTGCTCACATTCTGTTTCAGAAGACTTGTCTTGCGATTCCAGAGAAATTATAACAGGTTCTGTAGAGATATTAATTTTGTTATCAAGTTTCCACATTGTTTTCTCTGTTCCTATAACGTGATTAATACATTCTTGCCAATTCTCACTGGTTACTTCAGATATTGACTTAATTAAATATTTTTAACATTTGGTAATTTAAAAGTTGTGTTATTTCAAGCAAGTAACCTTTATCTTGAGCCCATATTAATTCTATTAGATTAAGCTGGTAGTGGGAGGAAGGTAATCGAATTATTTCAATTATTGGTTTTTTGACAATTTTCTCAATAATGTGCTTTTTGTAATTTTGCTTATGCTCTTAGCAATGACTAACAATTCTGCTTTCGAAGGCTCTATTTTTTAATTTCACCTTTCTTCCATTTAGTGGTTGGTAAAGTTTCAAAAAATCTGGAGTGGTAACTTGCATTGTCCATTACAATAACCGAATCTTTCGAAATTAATTCAATAATTGTTTTAAACACATCTCCATTCATTTCTTCGTGATAATCAAATAAAAGAAAACGACGCTCAAGAAAATTGTTTATACTTCCTACATTGCAAAAAATTATTCTTACACCTTTACCTGTAGGTTTTTTAATACCAGTAGTAAACCCTTGTAAAAATGATTCTGCCTCCCATTTTTTCAAATTTAAAGTTTAATTGATGTAATACTTTCCGTAGTTTATCTCGGCGTATTGTGCGTAAATCAGCATCGTCGGTTATAGGTTAGAAAAACTTTATCTAACACTGGTATTTGCTTGTTCAGAAAAATGAGTGAAGAAGCCTACGAAAATGTACATATTAATTTGACCTTAAATATCTGTAGCTTTGCAGAGCTCTTAAAATATACAAGTTGTTTCATTAAACAAAAACTAAGAATTTTGACCTCAAAAAAGACCATTTTTTAAAACATACTGTATAAGGTTTTACTTAATAAATAAATATAATCAAAAGAATTTGGCCAGTGAAAGTCGTATTTCTCTCTTACTTCTCAATCTTGAGGTATTTGCAGTTAAAATAGGTAAGAAATATATGCGACACACTGTATTTTAAATTTCTTCTTCTCAGATATACTTACGTCTTTCTTCAAAAAAAAAATATATTAATATTATAATCAGCATTGATTACATTGTTTATTATATAAATATAAAATAGCTTCATTTTTCAATATTACTTAGTTAAGGAATGGTTAGTAAAATATGGCATAGAACAAATATTTTTCAGTGGAGGTGTCACTTGTGGTGACCACCTTTTTTTTATAATACAAGGTAAGTTTTACTTTTATACAAGATGTTATTTGTAAATTGGCATACGTACAATTTCATAATTAATGGTCAAAGAAAAAAAATTACTATTATTAACGTTAAGACAATAATAAACCTTATATAAATAAATGAGATAACTTTTAAGACTATTTTCAATAAAATTTATAAAAACATTTGCAAAGAGGATAAGCAATAGAGGTTCTAAGAACGAAACTTGTGGAACTTTTCATTTTGTTTGTTATTAAATTCTATCTCTGTGTTTTCCTTTTATTGAACAGTGCGATAATATAATCATTTAAATTTTCATAAAAATAACACATTTAAAATACTAAGGTCTCTATTGATGCCTAAGTTATATTTTTATTAATAGTTTCTAAAATTTGAACATTGTAAATTAGATTATTTGAAATTTGCTTCTCGACTTATTCACCGAATTTTTTTTATAATCATCAGAATTTCATTAAATGTTCATTGAAAAGGAGAAATACTTAAACCGCAAATAAAAATCAAAAAGGAGGTTCTAAATATACGACCCTGACTTGGGTTTAATGGAATGAAACTGTTTTAACTTTTTTTAATTCTTTTAATCAAAAAATACCATTACAAGTTTGGACCTGGAAAATACACATTGGATTGGTTTAGAGGCAAATCAAACGAAATCAAAATAGGTAATATTCATTTAATAATTTTAAAGAAGTTTGCAATCAATAGTTTTAATAATCCATTATTAAAAGTCAATAATTTACTTTTAAGCCTCTAAGTGCGTAAAAACTTCATTTAAAGTTCAAAGTTTCAGTAGACAAATTGTGTGCGCAAAAATTTAATGTAATCAACAAAATTCATGACAAACCAAATATTTGTAACCGCTTTGGCGACCTCTATGCCCCGTTTAATAATTTCTTTTGAAACACTCTGTATAGAAAGTATAGACGTTTTATTTAGTTATTTTATATAATGATATCTAGAAATAAACCCTTAACATTTGTTCAAAAACACGTTTGAGATTAGATATTGAATTACAAATTCTTCTTAATTTTTTAAGTGCTTTTCAGATTTTTTTAAACGAATTGTAATTGATAACGATTAATATGCATTATTGTCTATTGATCATTTTTTTGATATAAAACATAGTTTAGAGTTTTAAAAATTGCAGATCGTAGATTATATAAACTCCGACTCATTTTTTAGCACGGATGAAGATGGCACAGAAAATGCTGATTAGTAGAATGTAGATCTTCTATAAAATGATAAAATTAGAGCTACTTTCAAAACATGATTACATAAGAAAATGGAGAATCAAAGCATATTTGAGGATATAGAAGAAGATACTAAAATTGAATCGGTAATTCAAAAAGTGGCTAATCAAATATTATTCGGTGCCAAAAGAAAAAAGATGACTGGTATGATGATGAATGTAAAACAGCAACAGAAGAGTATAAAACTAGAATCAAAATGATGCAAAATAGGAATGTGTTAAACGAGCAAATATATTAACAGAGAAAAAAGGAGAGGAAAAATATATGTAAATACAAGAAGAGATTATATTTGGAAAGAAAGAATGAAAAAAAAGAGGGAACATTTTGTTAATAAAGAAGTTAAAAATTTTTACCAGGAAGTTAAGCGAGCTAAAGGGAATTGTGGGAAACCACCAAGATTTTAAAAGAATAAATAATAAGAGAAAAGACGGTAAACTAAGAAGATGGGTAAAATACTTTGTTGAAAGAAGGTGTAGATTCTCTACAAAATAGGGTAATAGAGTTAATAAAAAATGGTTGGTGAAGTGAAAAAATACATAAGACATATTGGAAGCAACTTTATGACCCATATATAAAAAAAAAGGATCAAACTAAATGTAAAAACTTCAGAGGTATAACGTTGTAGGATACAGTATACAAATTGTTAGGAGAAAGAATTAAGGACAATTTTGAAAGCACACTGAGGAGTACCTAGCTAATTTTAGACCCAATAGATCAGTAATGGATCAATTGTTTATCATGAAACAAATAATGGCAAGCTACTATTAGCACAATATGAGTAGTGAAGCAAAGTCGGTTCTGCGTTATTTCCAGAAACTGCCACCAGAGGCACTGGTGTCGCCGACGTGTTGCGCGGTAAATTCGAATTTCGAGAGCGGCCATTTTTAGTCCAATTAGCCAAAGTTCCAGAAACTGTCACCAGATGGCGTTGGTGGCGCCAAAGTTCTACAAACTGTCACTAGATGGCGTTGGAGAGCGGCGACGGCGGCGGCCATTTTTAGTCCAATTATGTCAAAGTTCCAGAAACTGCCACTAGATGGCGCAATGAACGTTGCCATAAGGGCACAAAGCGCTTAACTTCCTTGTTATTGGTCCAATTGAATCGCGGAAAAAACAGGCATTATCTATAAGTGACGTAGATGTCAATTTTAAAGAAAAGCATGCGCAATGAACGTTGCCATAAGGGCACAAAGCGCTTAACTTCCTTGTTATTGGTCCAATTGAATCGCGGAAAAAACAGGCATTATCTAGAAGTGGCGTAGATGTCAAATTTAAAGAAAAGCATGCGCAATGAACGTGGCCGTAACGGCATTAGCGCTTAACTTCGCTGTTATTGGTCCAATTGAATCGCGAAAAAGATAGGTATCATCTAAAAGTGACGTAGATGTCAAATTTAAAGAAAAGCATGCGCAATGAACGTTGTCATAAGGGCATTAGCCGTTGTTATTGGTCCAATTGAATCGCGAAAAAGATAGGTATCATGTAAAAGTGGTGTAGATGTTAAATTTAAAGAAAAAACATGCGCAATGAACGTTGCCATTAGGGCATTAGCCGTTATTATTGGTCCAATTGAATCACGAAAAAGATAGGTATCATCTAGAAGTGACGTAGATGAACAAGAGATATTTTTTTATGTGGAAAAACATGCGCAATGAACGTTACCGTAAGGGCATTAGCCGTTATTATTAGTGCAATTGAATGGCGAAAAAGACGGGCATCATCTAGAAGTGATGACGTACATGAACAAGGCATGGAGCGCTCTAGAAAAAAATTTAAAAAAACTTTGTACAGAACTGTCTAATTTACGAAAAAAATTTTATTCAACTGACTTAATAGCGCCTTGTTGTCATGGAAACGTAAGATATGGAAAATAACGGATTCTTCTGTTTTCTACAGTCGGTTAAACCCTGGCTGAAGTGCTGACATGTTTCAGACCATGATTCTTCTTCTTTTCTATATTTGACTGAACCCACTGACACGTTTCAGGTCAATATTCTTCTTTTTTTCTATATCTGGATGAAGGGGGGTGTGGTGATGGCAGATCATGTGAGAAAGCGTGACCACGAAAAAACTTGCCTGCTTATGATTGGATAATTATGTCATGTGATCTATATCTAGAGATAACAACCGAGCGTATTGATACATAGTTATGATTGGGTAATTATGTCACGTGATCTATATCTAGAGATAACAACAAGGAATATTTTTATGTGGAGCGCTCTGGAAAAATTTAAACTTTGCGGTAGGTGGGAGGTTTATTATATAATATTTATTAATAGCGCTTGAGGATTAGTGCTTTAAGACATACGTCAAGACAAACGTATTTGAGAAAAAAGTCCTTAAATTTCAAGAAAGACTTAAGCAACTTCGTAAAGATATTAAACTGTACGAAGACAAAGAAAACGTTATAAAGCAGTTGGGAAATTTAAATTTGGAAAATACAAGAATACCGAAAAAATTACTATGTTGCTGTTACCCCTTAAGGTAAATTCAACCAACACCAGTTCCTACGACACCAAGGATGGACAATTAAATGGCGAAATTAACAAGACATTTACAATATCGTGCCTCACGTTATCTGCTATATGTATTTTATTACTAAAATTTCTTTATAAATGTATTCAAAGAAGGTTTCGATCCTCATGTAATGTTGCAATAAACAACTAAAAATATGCAAAAGGTGTTTTAATAAAACTCATTTCATTTATTAACATAAAAAAAAAAAGAAATTATATTTTTTTAATTTAAACTTCTTTTCACCATGTGTAATATTTTTCGAAGAAAAAACAAAAAAAATTGCGTTGAAAGAGTATATATTCGTAATAAAGAACAAAGCGTTTAATTATTTTTTTATTATATTCAATTTACTTGGTACATTTTATTCATAAAAAGATATAATTTTTGTCAATAGGGTTTTCAATTGTTCTTTTAACCCTACGTTTGGACAGGATATGTTAAATAGATTCCAACTAAATTGTCCAGCTTCAACAACTTTTTTCGTATATTCACTAAATTTGTAATATACGTTTAAGTTTTTGTTGAAAAAGTAAATGAAACCATCTATATATCTAGACGCTGATGTCAAGTCCATCGGTATACCTGGAAATTGATCGGTTATACGTCCACGACTAATTATTTCTCCAGGATCATTAATGTATTCTACACAGGAAGCGTTGTTATAGAAAACAAAAGTTCTACCACTATTTGATTGAAATAACGCATTAATATAAGCATCTGAGGGCACGGGTAAATAATAATCATTTTGAATATTTAAATTTGGAAATGAGGCTACATAACATTTTCGATTGCCAAACGTTATTAAATCCCCCGCTGAATTTTGAAAAATGTGAGAAAATGGGGTCGAGGAAGTCTTAAGTTCATTGGGCAGATAATTACTTAACGGTTCGGGACTTGAAGGTATGAGCATACTATTTAAATCAAATTTCCACAAAGATGTATTAAATCCGACGTACAATCGATAATTAGGAAACGATGGAGCTTTTGCAAGAAACATGAAATCAGGTGATTTAATATTACTAAATTTTTGTATTGAGGCGAAACAATCATCGGCGTCTTAACAGAAGAAGAAGAAGAAGAAGAAGAAGAAATGTGTGTTTTCGAGTGGTTGGAGGATAAATTGTAGTCGTTATCGTTCTCGTTGTCGTCGGCGTTCGTCGTCGTGGGCCATACAAGAATTCTAATGCATTCTTATCATCTTCATCTAGAGGAGCTAACTTTTGCTGATACCAAGGAAACATAATTGCAGACTTTACTTCACTATGTCCTAACCCAAGGGTGTGACCGATTTCATGTACCAACACCATAAGAAAGCTTACTTGACCATCAGGAACATTATCAGCATTCCCAAAATACCATTGTTCGCTAGCATCCATAAGAATTTCAATACATCCACCAGCACTAGGAAAATGTGCGTGAGCCAATATTTTCCCAGGCCCATCAAAGTTATGTGGACATCGATGGTGACCTGTGCAGCTTTCTCGAAAATCATGTTTTTTGGGTACGACGGTTATAGTAATATCGGGTTTCGGTGTTGGAAATTGAACTAGTCGAAAATTGAAATTTGAATCTCGTTCCCATATTGCAAAAGCCTTTTGAGCTGTTAAAAGATGTTTCGAACCGGCTTGAGGAAAATACCATCGCAAACTCGTTTTATTTTTCCATCTTGATATCGTTGTAAATGAATTTTCACCAACAGTACAACTAGGTCTATTAATTAATTGAATAGTGGCAGCGTTCAGAGTTCCATCCACAGGTAGATTATATTTTTCTTGAAAATTTGCTAACACATTTTTAAGGCTATCACCTACGATTTCATTTTGATTAATGTAGCCGAACCGTTCCAAAAATGATACAAAATATTCTCGACTAACGTTCACAGAATTTGCGTGGGATGTTAAGAGAAGCAGTACAAGTACTTTACCAACACACATAATATATATGAATGAAAATGTAAGAAATGTGTACGTATATATATTTTGCATTTATTTTTATAAATTTTTTAAAAAGAGAGAGAGAGACTTTTAATTACCATACAGGATGAAGTCAAAAAGGTCACGTAAACGCCACGTAAAACATCAAAAACGTCACACACGTCACGTTTTACGTCACGCACGTCACTTTTTACGTCACGCACGTCACGTTTTACGTCACTCACGTCACGTTTTACGTCACTCACGTCACGTTTTACGTCACGTACGTCACGTTTTACGTCACTCTCGTCACGTAAAACGTCTCGCACGTCAAGTAAACGACACGCATGTCACGTTTTACGTCACGCACGTCACGTTTTACGTCACGCACGTCACGTTTTACGTCACGCACGTCTAGTAAACGGCACGTAAACGTCACGAACGTAACGTTTTACGGCACGTACCTCACGTAAATGTCATGAACGTCACGTTTTACGTCACACACGTCACGTAAAACGTCTAGCACGCCAAGTAAACGTCACGCATGTCACGTTTTACGTCACGCACGTCACGTTTTACGAGACGTAAACGTTACGTAAAAGTCACGTAAACGTCAAATGTTTAACCTATTTTTAGGGGTACACGGCCAATTATTATTACCAATGTAATATAGTTAAATAAAGTGTAAATAAAATTTTATGTGAGATGCTCCTTTGTAAAACCGGATTATCTAGCGACAGTCCTGCAACTTATAAAATTATTGCATAAGACCTTTCACAGACGCGCTGTTACACGTGTCGCCCCCTCTTGTAATAATAAACTGGCCCACGAGCGTAGCCATGTTGAATTTTGAAAACTTAAAAACAATACGAAATTACCAAAACAGCGAATGAAGTGATAACCTAGAAACATGTATTTTGTCGAAAAGTTCTATAACAGAACGAGTAATATATTTGCGTTTATTATAATAGTTGTTTAGAGTATTTCTTAAAACATCGCGAAAAAGCCCCTTTTCACGTGAACATGCCGTGATTATTAGACCCCCACCCACTTTTTTATCTTTCCATTTGTATATGTGGTAACGAAATAAAACAGAGAGTACAATTAACACAAGTCGTTCGTTCTTAAACAATCGAGATGGAAAAAATTGAATTTCTTATAGGTAAAAGAGCTGTAAATAAAATATTGCGTTTACCTGTAAAAGATCTTATAATTGAACAATGGAGTCAAGAAACTAGAATATCTTGTTAGATCCTCTACATCGGTTATGAAGTTGCAGCGTTCGCCTTATTATCAAGATGTGATTTCGATCCATTAGGACAACATGACGTTCCCAGAATATTAAATTATATATATACATTTGACAAACATAGAAGAAAAGGTTACGCATGCAAAATAGTTCAACATCTGATGAAAACAGGGAATCAGTTTACAACATTTTGCAGCAATCCGTGGTCAGAAGGAGTCTTTATACAAAATGCAACTGTACCAATTACGGTGAAAATAATTATTCAATAATGTTTAGATATCCTTAATAAATCATATTAAAACAAAAAAAGGTTTTTTAATTTATGAGTAAAAGGTTGTTGAATGAAAATTAAACAAATAGTCAAAATTGAAATAAACTGGATTGAAAAATGTTGATAAGAAATATTCTTTTCTATTTTTATAATCTTTGATTATTTATAGAAAAATCCGTTAAATGTGGTTGTATCATAAAATGGGGAAGCTAAATACCATTCAGGCATGCGTCAGGCCTAACAAACTGAATGTGCTATGGAGTTAAGAAATATAGAATCCCCACCCATTTTTTTCTTACTAATAAATATTAAGACTTTCTCCGGTGAAGTTAGTCAGTCAGTCATCATGCAGTTTACAGAAGAATCAAAAGTGAAAAATATCTATTTGGGTGAACAAAGGTTCTACCTGAATAAATCAAATACGAAATAAAGGAAACTGTATCGTGTTTAGTGAAAAAGAGTGGAAGGAGTTTTTATCCTTCAAAGAAACTATTGAAGATTTTATAACAGCGGGAAAGAAGGAATCACTAGATTTTAACCGGTTTTTGTTACAGTTTGAAAATTTTGAAAACATTACTGTTTTGAACGTATTAACTGGACATGCTACTGTCTGGTTAGGATCAATTTCCCTTTCCGAGCTCTGGAGATGCTTACCCTTAATTAAGCACAACATTGAAGTATTAAAAATTTTACAAATGGTGGTTAAAAACAAGGAAGATATCATCAACACAGCTCTTACTTCAATGGAGCCTATAAAACAAGCGAATCCGATTGCATATAGTTTATTACTAGAACTTATATTCAAATACCTCGATGTTCTTAAAGAAAAGATATGAAGAATGTAACTTTTAATGAAGATTACAATCATATATCTTAATCAACTACGTTTTAAACGTCGAATAGAAGAAGCTGCTAAAATTATTAATCCTGTTTTAAATATAACTCATAGAAATAAAATGTATAATACTTTACAAAATAAATCATTTAAACAATAGAATTTTTGTCTATCCAAGAGTGATTTTGTATAGAATCTTATGGAAAATACGAACAAATTTAGCAATTCAAGGGGCCTTTTTTTTTGAATAACCTTCAAACTTATCGTTTTCCCTCATAGTGGGGGTATATAAATACAAGCGTGTGCGAATCTACATTTTATTCAGTCGTGTGCACCTGCAATTTAAATCAACCAACAACATGAGTAGTCAAGATAGTGGTTATAGTTCTTGTGAAATTGTTTTTGAAAGTGACTCGGCATCGTCATCGTCGTCATCGCCGTCGCCGTCGCCAACACCTTCTTCACCTTCTCCAGTGGTGACGCTTAATGATTGTGTTGAGGAAATCGACCAAGCTTTAATTTCATACGAGTATGCTGCTAAATTGGAGCGATACCATCTACTGTAAACGAACTTTTCCCTGAGAAGTTATGCACTTTTGTGTGGAATAAGTCCAACCAGAACCTTCAATCCTGCAATAACACTAACACCTTTACTTCGACCTGGAAGAATTTCGTTTGGTACATTTGAGTGGACTACTTTTATTGAATTGCTGCGTCAGAGATACGATGACTTTTTTCACGAGAATCTATCATCACCTCCTGACGAATACGATCCTGTAGTTTTCCCTTGTGGAGACTTTTGTAAAGTCACTCAATTAGTGTATGACGATACCAAGTTTCTACTTGCAAACAAACATGGAGTCGAGTTCTACCTGGACGAGAATGATGTTTCCGACATCCTTGAAGCAAATTGCAATTTGGTGAAGAACTACATTTCGTTGCTAGAAGACTTGGACTTTAATGCATTCTACTGTAATTTAATAGATTCTACACTAGCTTATTTGGCTATTAATTTCAATAGTATTTGTGACGACACTAGTAGATTTAATAGTTTAATTTTAATTTGTGCTGTTATGCCAAATTGTATAGAAAAAATGCTCTACAAGAGTACATGTATTACTATAAAGATGATGTTATTAATGATATATGTAATCACTGTTTAAATTAAAAAAATGTATCAAGCTTTTTTAAATAAAACACTTCTTTTTTTATATTTATTTTTTTATTGTCCCACAAATAATACAATAAGCAAACATACATATACAGGGTGTCCGCGAAAATAATGCATTCCTTTAGAGGATTGGTAGAATGTGTTATTAGCAACAAAAAATTCTAATAATTTTTTTTTCTAACATCAATAGTTTTCACAAAAATGATCAATAAACTTTCCTTCGGAAATCACAACGTGACAACACCGCGAAGATAGAAAGAATCGGAACTATTTTTTTTTTTTTTTTTTTTTTTTTTTTTTTTTTTTTTTTTTTTTTAATATTTTGGTAGTCACAAGCATAAGTAATTAGTCACTTACTAGATGCCACTGCCAGTTTTAACGTTGGGAGGTGTATCTAGGTGCTTATGGTACAAATTAATGTAAAAATATTAAGATGGCATTTTTTTCAACTCGCGAGTACCACGATATGCTACTTATTTATGGTGAATCACAGGGTAATAGTCGTGTTGCTGTAAGACTTTACAATGAACGATACCCAAATAGGCGGCAACCAAACTGTCGTACTTTTGTTTCCGTGTCTCAAAGATTGTTGGAAAACGGTAGTGTAATTCCTAAAAAAACTAGTTGTCGAAATCGCACGGATCGTGTATTAGCAGTGGAGGAGGATATCTTAGATATTGTTGCCCAAAATCCCACAGTGAGTGTACGATCTGTCGCAAGGCAAGTTAATGTTGGTAGAACTAGTGTACACAGAACATTAAAAGAACAACTATTACATCCGTACCACATTCAACGGGTGCAAGATTTGCATCAAGGTGATTTTGCAAGGAGACTACAATTCTGTACATGGTTTCAGAATAAAACAACCAGAAATCCTTTGTTTCCTTCTGAAATATTATGTACAGACGAGGCTTCTTTTACGAGACAGGGAGTTTTGAATTTCCACAATTGCCATATTTGGGATGATCATAATCCACACGCAACGCGTAGAACAAACTTCCAGCAAAAATTTTCCATTAATATGTGGGCTGGTATTATTGGACATACTTTGATAGGACCATACGAATTACCGAGACAGTTACGTGGAGATAGCTATTTAAACTTTTTGGAAAATGTTTTACCAGGGTTACTAGAAGAGTTGCCATTGAACATTCGTCAGGACATGTGGTTTCTACACGATGGCGCACCACCACATTTTGCTCGAGCTGTAAAATTATTTCTTGACGATCATTATCCTCGCCGTTGGATTGGTCGAAATGGACCATTTTTATGGCCACCAAGATCGCCTGATTTAAATGTCATGGACTATTATTTCTGGGGTCATATGAAGTCCCTCGTGTATGATAATCGTCCTGAGATTGAAACAGAGAATGAACTACGAAATCGCGTTTTCGCAGCAGCCGATACAATTCGTCATAATTTATTCAATTATGATATTAATGAAAATTGGGTTCGCCGCGTTAATGCGTGTGTGCGTGCAAATGGAAACCATTTTGAACATTTTTTATAAACAATATCGCAGTCGCTGAACCTAAACTTTTCGATATGCCTTAAATGTAGCTTGACGTTATGGTAAGTTATTTTGTGTATCTAGTCTAATTAAATTTTCCACATTTATCAAAATCAAAAATCAAAACATTTCAAAGGTCATTATTTCTAAAATAAAGATAGTACTTCTCAATTAAATTGCAAGAAAATAAGTTCACTTTAAACAAATTCTCAAGATACAAAGTCAGCTGTTAGCACTATTTCTTATCTATTACAAAAATAAAAGTTTTTTACTCGTATTTACTGCGATTAGCTATCATCGAATACAATAAAAACAAGACACCTGATTTTCTTTGCATAAAACCAACCCACTGACCTATTAAAGCCAGATATCAGCTGTTTTTCGTGGCGCTTCAGAATAGGCGGCGTTGTCGGTTTTAGTAAATTTACTGTAGATATCATACCAGGTATACAAAAATCAATGTTATTTTTTTGTTGAAAACCGTTGACTTTACAAAAAAATGTTATAAGACTTTTTTAATCAATAGCACATTTTATACCTCCCCCATAAAGGAATGCATTATTTTCGCGGACACCCTGTATAATACATAAAAACTATAAATAATTCATTAGGCACATATTTCAGTCTGAAAATCGCACTCGTTTATTTTCATGTAAATCTTTATAACAATCATATTTATCTTTCAATTCGAATAGTGTATGATCGACAGAATTTTGACACCATGAAATTCTACTTTGGTACAATAAATGCAATTCGGATGCTGAGTAGCTTTCATGATAGCTATCAGTGGAAAAAGTTATTTTTTTATTATAACGTTCTAACATTGCTTCTTGAATCCCTTTAAAACAAATTTTACAAACAAAAAGATTCAAGTTTTCTATCTTGAAATATCGAAACCAAGCACAATAGTAATCATTTTCAGTAAATATTTCTAAATCAGGGCAAGCTAATAAAGCGTTGCGAAGTTCTATGCCCATATTGTTAAACTCAAATTCTAATAACACATCATCGCTATCATAATCAGCCTCACATCTTAATTTTTTCCACTTATATTTATTAAAATTTTGAATAACTTTCTCCGTTAAACTCCACGGTAGAGGTGATAGATAAATGAATCTGATGGTATTGGAAATATTTTCGCAAATTTTTTTTACACAAAGTTGGCTTAACGTTAACATATCTGAAAAAACGAAAAAGAAAAATTAACTTTTATATCCCCACGGAAGGGTATCATGTGACTGGGGGAGTAATTGACGCTTATCATCATAGGGTCCAATTTTAGTCTGACTGATGCTGTAAACATCGTGTAAATAAGACCGAATGGTATGCTGAGTAATATATTTTTTGGTAATATTTTTCAAAAAATTTAGATAACCGTCAAATGTAATTTTATTTTTGACTACATTGAATTTAACCCCCTTTGATTTTTTCACAACTTTACCGCCTTCAACTTTATAACTGTACATTTTCGAGCGCAAGCCTACAAAATGTGTCATAATTTTACCATTACATTCATCCTTCATTAGGCCCGGTATTTTTTTATTAACTAAAGGAATCGTATACGCGGTATTGGAGGGGTAATCTGAAGTGTCAAATTTTTCTAAATGATCTCAAACAAGACTTTTGTAAACGTCATCACAATTTAATTCATAAATAAAACTATCTGTGTCCGTGTACATTAATTTTAAATTTTCTACCCCCATAGTTGGTAAAATGAAATTATAGTGAAAGTCATACATACAGGTTTTAGAAATATCCAGGATAGCCATGCCGATATACAAGGGTTTGTTGAAGAGTAGGTCGGCCTTTTTTAATTCGATAGCCATGAGTTTGTCGTCAAAAACTCTTCGATTATGAAATCGGGGGCTGGCTATCAAATTTTTTGCGCCGTAACGACCCTCGTAAGAAGTAAGTAATTTCACTACCCTATGAAGCCTAATGTTTTCCATAGTCTTACCGAAGACAGCATTATTGGCAAGTTTAAATTGATTTTTCTTAAAATTACTTGTGGCCACAGTCCTTAAACGAGTATTCAGCTCGATATAGGACTTTAGCCAAGCCGATTGTTTAAATTTTAATATTTTGTGAATTTTGGTTAATTTTAAGCCATGTCCGAGAGCTTGTTTCAAATTGCGATAATGCAGAGTGTATTCTTTTTTTGGGTAAAGGGTGGTCATTAATTTGGACAATTTGGAACCTGGAGGATTGCGATGTTCTGGACAAAATGGGAAATCCTTGTGCTCGTCATGCAAACTTTCGGGATACTCTAAATCTACTTGTAAAATATATCCGACGGGTGAATCGTCGGGAATCTGAGTAATGTCGATGTTTGTATTGGGCTCCCATTCAAACCCCCCATAGGGGAGGAACTGTGACATAGCCCAACCATATAAATTGTTTACGTCAAAGTACATAAGGTACTTGGACGGTTTAGAAGAATCATATTCGGGCATGTATTTATTGTTAGCTTCAGAATATCTGTTTGAACAAACAGATATTCCTCCACGTATTGATGACTCAACAAACAACAACATGTCGACATCTTTTAAAATTTGTAATTTACATTTAGTGTACTTGAGCATGCAATCCCAAGTATATCCGGGCATAGTATAGTACCATGCCGGATCTAGTTGGTAAGTTTCCAGAGCAGTTGATCGAAAGTTTTCCATAACGTCACAAAGAAGGAGAATGTCCGTTCGTATATACAAATCTGCATATTCGCCTAAATTTTGAATTTGGAAAGCTTGCCAAACGTTTTGCGCATGAGCGTAATCATCTGTAGAAATATGACAATCATTTAATTTGTTGTAAAAACTCCCAATTGCTGGAAGACTAGTGGTATCATTTAGCTTATCAATACTATCAATGTAATCGTATGAAAAAACACCTTTCCTCGTCAACAGTTTGAACATTTCATTAGTCAAGTTACCAAATTCCCCTTTTAATGTAACCAACTCCTCTATTTTTAATGTAGACACCAACTCATCGAGACTGGTACCCAAAAATCTAAAGGAGTCTATATATCGAAATTTAATTTTAGTTTTTGGTTCATACTGCGTAAAAGAAATGTATTTTTCCATGTTCACAGGTAGTACACTTAAGGGTCCACGTTTAGCAAGATCTCTAATCACGAAATGACTATCGTATCCGCTAAGATTATGGAACACAATAGGCACTACAAATAGAGCGAACCCTCTAAATAATCCCGTAAAATGATCGTGATCTTTAACGATAATGTCTTTTTCTATAATCCTACTCTCGCAAATGTGATAGCAGACACCGTTTGCGAGAGTAGGCATACGAATAGGAACAATATTTAATAATTTTGATTCAATAAATTTCGCGACATCTAACATT
The DNA here is from genome assembly GCA_951812935.1 of Hermaeophaga mercurialis. NCBI lineage: Eukaryota > Metazoa > Arthropoda > Insecta > Coleoptera > Chrysomelidae > Hermaeophaga > Hermaeophaga mercurialis. The sequence continues at coordinate 34,227,937 of OX638362.1, read as the reverse complement.
TGATTCGCAAACCAGTCCATGCAATCTTCCCCTCTATAACTATTGTAGTATGAAATCTGATTATCGTAGCTGCATTTTAAGTAGAAGCCTGCACTAAATGTTTTGTGATGCTGATACTTGGTGGTTGTATGAGATATCTTTTTATCGCACTTTTCTAAAATTGAATCGAAATCGGCATAAACGACAAAAGGACATTTCTGTTTGTATACATGATTTTTAAATTCAACGTTATCATATGGGGGGAAAGAAATTTTACAACCGTTACTATTTATACACAAAATTTCGTGGTCCATTAGTTTTTTTTCGCTTTGAAAATAATTTAAACACCCATCACAAATAAATTTTTTATATTCACTCTTGCTAAGTTGACTTGAAACTAGCCTAGAAATATTTTTAATCCAACAATAATGATATTTAATGGTGTGGGTGGTAGTAGTGTCCTCATTGTTGACGGGAGGAGCCTCGTAGTCGTTTAATTTTGGAAAATATTCATTTTGAATTAAAAGTAAATTTACATGACGCGGAAGTATATTTTTAGTTAAACGTGCAGGTACCACTACGTAAAATGACCTTTTATTAGTTTGATTTAGTTCTAAAGCGTAAACGTTTACAGAGATATCATTTAACTTTTCAAATTTTGATATTTGTGCTAATTTCATAGGCAATTCTAAACCGTTTGTATTCAAAACTGTACTATAATGAGGGTAAGTATATGTATATTGAGAGTTATTTTTAGTGGGAAACAAAAAACTCGTTACGGCCCAGTAAAAACACGCCAGGTCTGCATTTTGGACGTTTATGCATGCCTTTTTCGCTAATATTTCTTTTGGTAGTGGAATGAAGGATGAACCCAATTTCAAATTTGTTAATAGCTACTTCTAATAAATTTATTTTTGACAACGCCCACCCACTGTCTTTTTCTTGAAATTCCGAAAGTTTATTTAAAATAAAATCTACAATACTTTTATACTCTTACGCTAAATCCGTCCCCAAATCAATAACGAAATTTGGGGATCCAAAGTATGTAATGTCAATTACTTCCCCGCCATCACTATTATTTTTTTTAAAATCGCCGCAAAATGTAACGCCCCCTTTAGTGCCGCGCCCCTGTCTAATGCCCTCCTCTACTACATGAGAAGACGCTAATTTAATAATACACCGTAACCTTTTCAACTGTCCCATTTTGGCGTAAATTTTACTTTTTTGCCCTACCGTGAAATTACACTTTTTTACCGCTAAATTACATTTTCGGAGGTGAGTACTAATTAATGGTAACCATTTATGTTTATCAGAATATGCCGAAATATTGTGCTGGGTTTTTTTGAGGATTTCTTCGATTTTTTTAAACTAACCTAATTTTTTTCTACTTCGAAAAGGGTTCTCGGAGCACAGCTCTTGGATATCTCGTGCAGGCCAATAAAAATTAAACTGAAGTCCCCTTTGTTTAGATCATCGATGTGGTTCTTGTAAATTGTGGTAGACCTTTTGGGAAGAAAGATGACGTTCTCCTCCAATTCCACTAGGATGGATTCCCCTCCAAATTTGGATTTGTTGAGCTGAACGTGATAAATTTTATTTGGGATGTTGGGTTGCAGGTCCTTTAGCTTAATTATGGGTTTGTTTTCGGTATCTGTAGATGAGGTAAATTCGTTTAATTTTTCGAGAAAACTCATCTAAAATAATAATAAAAAAAGAAATACTAACATGAAAAAAAATCTCGAAAAAAAAAACACTTGCTTTAAAAGCTTAAAGATGGCGATAGCAAAAAAAATGCTTAGATGGATTGAAGCTTAACAACAAAAAAATGTGGATCACTGGTACAAATTACTGAAAAAATCAAAAATTTGTACTGTCGGTTATAAAAATTACAAAAAAAAGTTTTTAAAAAAATTAACATTAAATGTACTTACAATAACCCCAACTGGAAACTGTTCACTGAACACTAACTGGCAGCACAATGTAAAAAACAACTGAATACTAACTGGTAGCAGCACTGGTGAAGAGACTTTTTACGACTGAATTGTCGATTGATGTGCTTCGGCTTTTATAGCCCTCGAGAAAAACAACACATTTTATGTGGGAAAGATAACTAAATTCGTTTCGTGGAAATGTGGTTTTATTTACCCGTCATAGTCTTTTCTAATTTTTATCCAGTGGGAACGGATGTAGATGTCTGTACTGGAATTCGTTTTCTGTAAATGTGGTTATGCGGTTTTATACAGTCAAGTGTTTTCGTACACGTTACAGTCTTATCTAATTTTTATCGGGGAGGCTTCATCCGGTATGGCAGTTAAAAGTATCTCTATTTTAAATTATTAAAAGTATATGTTTTTAAATTTTTTTAGAAAATGTAGATTGCAGGACCGTATTTAAAAAAATTTTAGTTTGAAAAAAAGAATTTTTAAAAAATTTTTAATTATTAAAAGTATGTTTTTAAATTTTTTCAGAAAATGTAGATTGCAGGGCCGTATTTAAAAAATGTTTAGTTTGAAAAAAAGAATTTTAAAAAATGTTTAGTTTGAAAAAAAGAATTTTAAAAAATCCTGAATTTGTAGTAATAGAATTTTGCGTCTTATTAAAATATTTTTATTTAGCACTTTAGATTAGTTTAGATTTTGAAATTTGCTTAAGTTAAGTAAGCTCAATTTTCGGAGGAATATTATAACAATTAAAAAAACACACCATTGACAAAAATTATATCTTTTTATTAATAAAATGTAAATTGAATATAATACAAAAAATAATTAAAAGCATACAAAAAGAAAATTATTCTTATTAACATCTTTAATCATAAATCCATTTTCTATTTCAACCAACTTGACGTGCGGAAAACCACTTACAAATTTCTTCAAACTTTCTTTATATGTTAAATCCATAAGTGTCTACAATAATAATAATAATAATTTAGTATGAAAGTATTAAAAAAAAGAAAAAAGATATACTTAGTGATTCAATGGTAGTATTAATGTTGTCGGTGGTAGCAGCAGTGTTAATTTCGCCATTTAATTGTCCATCCTTGGTGTCGTAGGAACTGGTGTTGGTTGAATTCGTCTTAACGGGTAACATACTTGTTTCGGTATTCTTGTATTGTCCAAATTTAAATTTCCCAACTGCTTTATAATGTTTTCTCTGTCTTCGTACAGTTTAATATCTTTACGAAGTTGCTTGAGTCTTTCTTCAAATTTAAGGACTTTTTCCCAAATATGTTTGTCTTGACGCATGTCTTAAAGCACTAATTCCTCACAGCGTTATTAATAAATATTATATAATAACCCCCTCTAGATATAGATCACGTGACATAATTATCCAATCATGATCAAGCAATTTTTTTCATAAAATTAGCATCTACGTCACTTGTAGATAATGTCTGTTTTTTCCGCGATTCAATTGGACCAATAACAAGGAAGTTAAGCGCTTTGTGCCCTTATGGCAACGTTCATTGCGCATGTTTTTCTTTAAATTTGACATCTACGTCACTTATAGATAATGACTGTTTTTTCCGCGATTCAATTGGACCAATAACAACGAAGTTAAGCGCTAATGCCCTTATGGCAACGTTCATTGCACCATCTAGTGTCAGTTTCTGGAACTATGACATAATTGGATTAAAAATGGCCGCCGCCGTCGCCGCTCTCCAACGCCATCTAGTGACAGTTTGTGGAACTTTGGCGCCTCCAACGCCATCTAGTGACAGTTTGTGGAACTTTGGCGCCACCAACGCAATCTGGTGACAGTTTCTGGAACTTTGGCATAATTGGACTAAAAATGGCCGCTCTCGAAATTCGAATTTACCGCGCAACACGTCGGCGACACCAGCGCCTCTGGTGGCAGTTTCTGGAAATAACGCAGAACCGACTTTGCTTCACTACTAATATGACGTTGAAAATGCTTTTTATAGACTTCAAACAATCATGTGACACCGTGTATAGACACAAATTCTACGAGGCTATGGAATATTTTGAAATTCTAATGAAATTGATAAACTTGGCTCAGTAACAAAAACTGCAAAGTAAATATTGAGAAGAGGATACCAGTATAGTCAGCCAATACTTTAAAATGACTACAAGAGAGATGCAGGAATATAAATTTGTATGGTACTTCGTTTTGACAACCTCGAAATAATACTCACAAATACCAGTGATGAAAAATAGGAAGTGGATAAGAGAATTGTGAAAGTAAAATTGTTGGTGCTTTAAACACTCTATTAAGATCGAAGAAGGTGTCATTAAATACGAAAAAGAGAATATATTGAACGGTATTAGACCAACAATACGTTTTATATGCATGCGAGACCGGGACACTAAATAAAAATTCGAGAGTAGGTTTCAAATATGGAAGAGAAAAATAGTAAGAAAGATATACGGAGGTGTAAATGATGAAGACATATAGAGACGGTAAGAAACAGAGAATTTATGGAGATCATAAATTAACTGCATATTTAGGTCTGGAAAGAACTAGCTGGAGATATAAAAAATGGAAAATTACATCTGAACACTTGGTCTTTTAGATGAAATATATATATTTAATATAAGTAATTTAAGAAACTACTTCATATGATAGTCTAAAATATGCGTATGTTGAAGGATTGCCAAAGCATAAAGTAATAACAAATAATTCGAAATTTCCAATAAATTTTCCTTGCTTAAGCTGGCAGTCATAATACAAAATGACATCACACGAAAATTTCATAATTCACAAAATATTGTGTATAATTGACTTGACTATTTAAAAAAGTTATAAAAAACGTGCAAATTTTTGACACGTTCTCTCTGAATTTGGTTTGCATGGAGTGCGTATCATACAGATTTATTTGGAATTCATAGTTGATAAATCCTTTTTCCTGCATAAACAATATACCTACCATATATCTTTGAATTTGAATAATAATAATAGTTATTTGGTGCAATTAAAAATAAAATGAATGTTCATATCTTAATGAGAAAACATCATCGAAATTTAAAAAAATTGTTTTAGGAAATTGGTAAAATAATCTTCACAATAACCAGAAGAAACGGAAATGTTACTTTGAGAACATAAAAACAGGTAAAAAAGTCGGTTAAATAATCATTTCTTAATTATATTGGGTAGTACATAATTGTTATTGTTAAGTGGTTAATGATATTGTAGTAGACGAAAACAAAAACTTTTTAACTCTTTTAACAACTTGAAACTGACTGAAGTGGAAAGATTTGAAATTCTAATATTAGTTGGTTGTAGAGATAAAACACGTACACAGAAAGAAGTATGTACGTTATTCAATTATAAATATGCTAACCGAGAACCAAGTATACAGTCCACAGTAAACAAAATTAAGAAAAAAATTAGAGAAACGGGTCATGTAAATTACCTCCCTAAAGGTAGTAGAAAACAAATATCTGAAAACAAGAAACAAGATGTTCTTCTAACCTTTGAAGATAATCCCCATACCAGTTTACGGCAAGAAGCGTTAGACAATAAGGTTGGCCATCATACAGTTCTTAGAATGCTAAAAAAGGAGAAGTGGCATCCCTATTGTGTAGTAAACAGAATGTAATTGTGGACTGTATTAATTTTATTAGAAAAATCACTATGAACACACAAATGAATAAAATATTAAAAAGTGTCTTTCTGTGATGACGGTTGTAGTAGTAATGGTGACCCTGGCTGGAAGTCAACGTGCACGGGTGCACATAGGCACAGAGGTGGTGTGTTAGTCAGTTTTCCCAACATAGTCCCCCGGTTGAAAGTAAACATTTTTTCAACTGTCAAGATATACTGGTAGCAAACATATTTTGTTAATGCTGCGTCGTAACGTAGAAGAAGTGGTTCTCACTGTGACCACTCTGACAAGTCCATCTGGACCAGGGTGAATCTCTTGGATGATTCCAATCTTCCAAATGTGGGAGGGTAGGTTATCATCGACTAATAATACTAATTTACCGATAAGTTTATCAGGTACATTGGAAAATTTCCATTTACTTCTGATCTGCAAAGATTGTAGATAAGTAGTTGACCATTTTTTCCAAAAAAATTCTATGAGAGCTAGTAGATTATCAACACGTGTGACGTCAGAAGGTTGTCTGGGTGGGGAGGTTAACCACTATCTAGAAGGTTGTCTGGGCCTCTGACCTGATTACGGGTTAAGGACTATTACAAGGATGACAATGAAGGTTGTCTGGGTAAAGAGAAAACAGTTATTTTAAAAAAATATTTTTTTTATTCCTTACTAGATTCAACGACTCTCTGCAAGGTTGTCTGGGTAAAGAGGTTACACTCTAATTAATGACAAGGTGACTATACAAAAAAAACGAGGGAGCTAAGTTGAAAATGTTCCCAAAAATTCCTGCTAAAAAAATATTATTTTATTCCTTATTTGATTGTTAGATGATATATCTTGAGACCAAAAAAAAGTCGAACTAAGAAAAATGAAATTTTAGTAAAAAAATCATTCTTTTACCTATTTTTATATTTTTGAGAATGTAAGTGAGAGGTGTATTGCGAGGGAGCTAAGTTGAAAAGGCCCCCAAAAGTTCCTGCTAGATAAAATTTGTTTTTATTTCCTTATTAGATTGATAGATGATCTCGAAACCAATAAATTAAAAACCGAATAGGATAAAAAATAAAATTTTAGTAAAAAAATCATTCTTTTGCTTATTATATTTAATTATAACTTGAAAACGAGAGTATATCTTAAGAGAAGTAATTACCTTACAAATTATTGATGGTATCACTTTCTCTTGCAATATCATGCTTTTACTTCGATTCATTTACATATTTTAAATATCCACTACATACAATGTTGCCCATAATAAATTTATATAATAATTATTTCTCACAACTTTCACGGGACTCTCTAAAGATACCTGTTTACATATAACTATAAAAACCTTCGATTTTTTACATTATATCAGTTTTACCATCGAATACTACAATTCTCTCTGTTATAATTTTACCTCGAAAAGTCGACTTGAAACCAGCTTAAAGTAAGTACTTTTTTTATTCATCTACCTAAACTTGTGTGAGTGATAAAATCATTATTTCAAACCGTTTAAAATGCTAATTTTTCTTACCTGGTTTACTAGGTCAGTTACCACATTCTTTTTAGCGGTGTTTACATTGTAGTGGATTATTTACGAAACACGATTCTTATATAAAAAATAATTATGACTTTCAGTTTACTTATTCTTTACTAAGAAATCTTTAATAATTAATTGAATATAAATACTTTAACCTAAACTTTTAATTAATAGTTAAAAAATTATTATTTCGAATATTTACTTTTTTATTTTCTTTTTATTTTATAATTACAAAACATTATTTCAATAGTTTAACTTTTAAGTACTGCCTTATTTTCTATTAATTTTAAACTTGATATATGTGCGTGATAAAATCAATGTTTTATTTCAAGCTGTTTAAAATGCTAATTTTTCTTACCTGGTTTACTAGGTCAGATTCCACATTCTTTTAGCGGTGTTTACATTGTAGTGGATTATTTTTAACTTTTTATTTTCTTTTTATTTTATAATTATAAAACATTATTTCAATAGTTTAACTTTTAAGTATTGCCTTATTTTCTATTCATTTTAAAATTGATATATATGCATAATAAAATCAATGTTTTATTTAAAGCTGTTTAAAATGCTAATTTTTCTTACCTGGTTTACTAGGTCAGATTCCACATTCTTTTTAGCGGTGTTTACATTGTAGTGGATTATTTTTAAATTATTTACCTATATTAAACTCATAATTATATCATACTTTTTGAAAACAGCTAAAAATTTCTAAAAATTTATTAAATTATTAAATAATATAAATTTTACTCAAAACTGAATATAAAAGAATTCCAAATCATTTAGACTTATTTTATTTCACCAGATGTATTAAAGATTTTGGAAAATTCATAAAATTTTTCTTGGAGTCTCGTATCAGGTTACATAGAAAATTATTTGTTTTGTAATATACTACCATTTAAATATCCATATAAATTTTAACATTTCAAACTACTTTTTTCGAGATATTAAACTTATATTATATCATATATACTTTTTGAAAACAGCTAAAAATTTTCTAAAAATCTATTAAAAATAAATTTACTCTAAACTGGATATAAAAAGAATTCCAGATCATTTGAACTTATTTTATTTCACCAGATGTATTAATGATTTTGGAAAAATTCATAAGTTAAATAATATCCACACAAATTTTAACATTGCAGACATTAGGTTTCATAAGTTTTTCAAAAAATTCTATATATTTAATAAAATTAATATTTTAGTAACGATCTGGCTTTTAGTGGAGACATATATTACAGACTATAAAATATACTTAAGACTATTTAGTAGGTTTACTTTTTCTTTTAATCAAATAAATTTTAGCTAATAAAATTAATATTTTAGTAACATGATTTGAATTTAATATCCATACAAATTTTAGATATTAGATTTCATAAGTTTTTCAAAAAAATTCTATATATTTAATAAAATTAATATTTTAGTAATGATTTGACTTATAGTGAAGATATATATTACAGTCGATAAAATTTATTTAAGAGTGTTTAGTGGGTATAATTATCCTTTTTAGTCAATTTTAGCATTTTATTCTCCAAATTCTTTAGATTCAGGTTTATTTTACATAAAAAATAAATTCGGAAAACAATTATTTTTTTTGCTTACAAAAAGTTTTTATTTTACAGAAAAATGTCATTAGCATCATATGATGGGTTTATTGTAGTTACATATCCTTTAACCAAAGAGGAGGAAAATGCTCCTGAACCACCCCAAGAGGGTTGTTGGATATTTGAGGGTGGAATATGGGAACAAATACCTTCTCCATGGTCCGATGATGAAGATGATTAATAAAATAAAAAATTTTAGTAAAGTTTTTCGAATCTTTTTTTTTTCCTAAAGTTTTATTAACATCATACTTTCTATACTAAAATTTTCAAAGACATCAAAAAGAACGTTATTTTTATATGATACTTTTTCCTTCAAATATCTTAAAGTGACCTTTATTATTCTAAAGTTATTCTTTAAGTAAAAACAAAAAAAAAAAAAAATGTAGTTATTAGTTGAATATAACTTTTATTCTTGAAAACATATACAAGGATAATCATTTTATTTGTCAAAAAGTCAATCTTCATAGCATGAAACAATTGTAACTTAAACGTCACTTTGTTCACACTATATTTATATTTTCATGTTTATTAGAACTTCAACCCATTGTCTACTTAAGAGGATTTTTTTAAGTTATATATTCTTTCAATAACAGGAAAGGAATAGGAAAAAAAAGAACTATTAAAATTTACTTTTTATTAAGATTTTTTTCAGCCTGGTATATAACGTTAATCTCTTCTAGGATTTTGTTTTTGTTAGTTATGTTAATATTTTGAAATTGTTCAATTTCATATATTTCTCTTTTTAATTTATCTATAGTAACATACTTAGTTTCTACATTTTTTTGATGGCTCTCACATTCGGTATTAATTATAGATAGGTTCTGAATAAAATTAGTTACCCTATCTAAGTGTAATTGATAAAAATTCAACTTAAATTGCAAGAGCTCTCTTAACTCGGTAAACTCGGATATTGATGTAATTAAAGAATGTGTTGGTTCCGAAACATTTAACAAAACGTCATCCATCTCTTGCCAATCACTAAGATCAATGATAGGAGTCTAAAACGTATAAGGATTATGAACTATTTATTAGTATAAAATTTAAATTACTTACAGTTGAGGTATTTGACAATTGTTCTAGTTCTATTTTAGTTCGTTTTGGTGGTATGATAACTTCTGATTTAATTACAACTTTCTTAGGAGCCATTGTAAACCAAACTACTATACAATGAAAAAATACAGGCTTTTTATATTCGAGGAATATGAAAGTATAATCATAAATAAAGTAAAATTTAGGTTAAGAAAGTCGAAGGTAATCAAGTGACGTAGTTTCTAGAACGATATAAAAGTCCGAATAAAAGGAATAAAGGTCAGTTTAAGTTGTAAACTGTGCATATATTATTCACTATAGAAAATTTTAGTGTTTCTGTTTAACCATCAAAAGTAAGTATAAAATATTTCTAATTGTATTTTAATGTTCTAAATAAATATTTTATTATAGAAAAATGGATATTACAAGTATAAATTAATTTCTTCTTTTAGAAGAGGAAGTTAGAAAACCACCATTAAAACTGAATCAGTTACCAAAAGATATTCCGTTTAAAATATTATCAGCAAAAGTGGTAAATTCAAAATTTGGAGAAACGGTATTGTTAGATCTGGAGAAAAACGTTGTGTTCCTTCCCTCACGGTCCACTAGAGTTCTTAAGAATCATATGGTCGAATTAGGAAACGGAAAATATTTTGTTGTCTTTACTGGAGAGAAAGATACCGGCAAAGGAAATCCTGCATCATTATTCAAAATTGTTGACAGTAATTTGTAAGTATGACAGATAATAGCGATAGACTTAATAATGATTTAAATAAATTAATTGAAAAATATTTTGAAAAGTTTCCTAAATTTACTGTTGAAGAAAGTAAAGTATGGTTACATCAAGTACAGATTGCAATTGACTTATGTTCCAAAGAAATTCTAACTAAACACCTATCAGAATATAATAAGTGGCAAACAAAATTAGGTCATTTAATAGTAATATTCAATAAACTAAAAGAAGTCGTGGAAAAAAGTATTGAGACTGTTAAATGGGAAGACTTGCAATCAGTATTTCAGAAAAGGGTAACAACTGGAATTATAATTAATCTTAAACATAAAGATGTACATTCATTTTTAAGTGAAGCCTTTAAATTATTTTATAAAAAAATAGTTGATACATTACAAAAGTTTACAATGATTAAAGTAAATACAACATTTTGTGCTGAATTTATAAAACAGACTGATAATAAAAATATAGTAGATATAAAATACTTTCATACTAAAATGATATTATTGATAGATCGTTAAATATAAGTGAATGGTTTATAAATCATGTTACAGATTTTATTTTAAATAAGTTGTCTGAATTTGAAGAAAGACAATCAGGTTGGGCTTTAAGTAAAGTAATATCACTTATAGTAAATATAAATAAATTTGAAGTAGGGAACGGTTCATCCTTCATTAGATTACCAGAAAAAATTGAACGAAAGCAGGCTTGTGTAAACATTTATAATTGGAATGACAATGCGTGTTTCTATTGGAGCATTGTAAGTGCACTTTATCCTACAGATAATGAATATAATCGTACTACATCATATCCTCATTATAGTCAAGTATTAAAGTTAGAAGGTCTTGAAATTCCAATTCATTTTGATAAAATTCATAAATTTGAAAAACTGAATGATATATCTGTTAATGTTTATGGTTTAGAATTAATAAGCAAAGAGTTAACAGTAGTTCCATTACGTTTAACAAAAAGTAAAAAAGAGAAACATGTTAATTTATTATTAATCCAAAATGTATACTTTCCTAAATTAAATGATTCTGATATACCTAATTCATTAGATAATGATCACATTGAAATAAAATACCATTATTGTTGGATTAAAAATTTATCTAGATTGTTAAGTTCACAACTCAATAAGGTTAAAAATAAAAAATTTATATGTGACAGATGTTTAAATTATTTTAGTAGTGAGGAAAAATTAAAAAATCATACAAAATTATGTGAACGCATTAACGATTTCAAAATTAACATTCCAAAAGATAAAGTTGTAAAGTTTAAAAATTTTATTCATAAACAACGAACGCCGTTTGTCATTTATGCTGATTTCGAATGTATGTTACAACCTTTACAACAAAATGCTGGAAAAACAATGAAATATCAAAAACATGTTGCATATAGTTGTGGATATTATGTTAAATGTGATTATGATAATTCTATTTCATTTTTTAAAAGTTTTCGCGGGATAGATTGTATGGAATGGTTTGCTAATGAAATGGAAACATGTTCGCAAATGATTTATTCTAAATTTAAATATATAGTTCCCATGAAGCAAAACATATCAACAATAAATGCTACTACATGTCATATTTGTGAAAACCAATTTACCTATAAAGATATTATAGTTCGCGATCATAATCACTTTACCGGTAATTTTAGAGGCTTTGCTCATGAAAATTGTAATTTAAATTTTAGAAAAAGTTTTTGCGTTCCCATAATTTTTCACAACCTAAGTGGATATGATAGTCACTTCATAATAAGCGACCTGGCAAAATTAGGTAAAATTACATTGTTACCTATAAATAAAGAAAAGTATATTTCATTTACTAATCATATGTCTAACAATATTAAATTTAGATTTATAGATTCACTTCGTTTTATGAATTCATCTCTTGATGAATTGGTAAAAAATTTAGAGGGGAACAACTTAGATAATACAAAAAATGAATTCAGAGGTTATAGTGATGAACAATTAAAACTACTTACACAAAAAGGTGTATTTTGTTACGATTATATTGATGATTTGAAAAAACTAGAGGAAAAAAAATTACCTGCTTCAGCACAATTTTATAATAAATTAAGTGATGAAGAAATCAGTGAGGAACGATATATTCATGCACAAACAGTATGGAAAGCTTTTAATATTCAAAATCTAGGTCAATACTCGGATTTATATTTGAAAACAGATATAATGCTGTTATCAGACGTATTTGAAAATTTTAGGACTATTGGATATTCCACTAGCGGGCTAGATCCAGCTTGGTATTATACAGTACCCGGATATTCTTGGGACTGTATGCTAAAATATACAAAATGTGAATTAGAACTATTATATGATGTGGATATGATATTGTTCATTGAAAGCGCAATACGAGGTGGGATCAGTCAATGTTGTTGTCGATATTCTGAAGTATCCCTATGAGATTCATGATTTACATAAAGATTTTCCATTTTGTGCTGAACATAGAATACCACAAGGTTCAAAATTACCAAAACTATTAACAACACTATATGATAAAAATAATTATGTAATTCATTATCGTGCTTTAAAACAGGCTATAGCACATGGATTAAAAATCACTAAGATTCATAGAATTCTTAAATTTTCACAATCATCATGGTTGAAACCATATATAGATTTAAATACAAGTTTTAGAGCAAAAGCGAAAAATACTTTTGAAAAAGATCATTTTAAATTAAAAGTAAATGCTATATATGGAAAAACCATGGAAAATATTAGGAAACATCGTATTGTTAAATTAGTTAATCATTGGGAAGGTAGATATGGTGCAAAAAATTTAATTTCAAGTCCAAAGTTTAATAGTAGAACTATATTCGATGAGGAAAATCAATTAATGGCTATCGAATTAAGAAAGACTGAACTATATTTTAATAAACCTCTTTACATAGGAATGGCTATTTTAGATATTTCAAAAACATGCATGTACAATTTTCATTACGATTTTATGTTATCACAGTTTAATGAGAGTTGTAAGTTATTATATACTGATACAGATAGTTTTATATATGAAATTACATGTAATGATGTATATGAGCAAGTAATTAAACCTAACATTAATAGATTTGATACTAGCGATTATGATATGGATAATGTATATAAAATACCGCAGCGTAATAAAAAAATTCCTGGTTTAATGAAGGATGAAGCTAATGGTAAAATCATAACACATTTTGTAGGATTACGATCAAAAATGTAAGTTATAAAGTGCAATGTCTAAAAAAACCTTTAATTAAAAAATCTAAGGGGATTAAACCTTGTGTTATCAAAAATAAAATTACATTTGATGATTATGTCAGTTGTTTAAAGGAAAACAAAGACAAGATTATTTCACAATGTACTATTCGTTCCTTTGCTCATAATGTGTATAGTATTGAACAATCGAAAATTGGATTAAATGCAATGGATGATAAGCGTTTTATATTACATGATGGAATTCATACTTTACCTTGGGGTCATTACTCGCTATTATAGGTCTGTCATATTTAAAACCATTATAATAAATTGGTTAAGATTATCAAATTGTTTTATTTCATAGCTTGTAAGGTGATATAAAGCTGTACATTAACATAATAGAATTAGTTGACTAAAAGATGTGTGCTGAAGATTATGGTCATTTGTGGGAGTTGTTTGATAAGAGATTACAATCATTTCAAAATTGGACTGGTTTAGTAAATCCTATAGATTTAGCATGGAATGGTTTTTACTATTTGGGTACTCAAGATTTGGTTCGATGCTTTAAATGTGGAGTTGAGATATTTAAATGGGAAATGAAGGATATTCCCTTCATTGAACATTTAAAATATAGTCCAAATTGAAATAGAAGAGTAACAAAAGGTTACGTGGAGGTGCGTACACACTATGTGAAGAATGAAAAACTAAATTTTGTATTTTAAAGTGTGTAAAAAATTCTTTATTAGAAGATATGTGTAGGAAGAAATATATAAATTTCTTTAGTCAAGAAAATGTCAAGCGCTTTCGGCAATGCAATGCCATCATCAGGACAAACTGAAAAGATTTTTTAAAATTATTGGTAAAGAATAGTACATTAAGCGAATAAAAATACTTACAAAAAAGGCCAAAAAACTAGTAGAGGGTAGTAAAGTTGGTTATAAATATCTTTAAAGGACATTTACGCCGATACAAAACATCTTGATTAACTTATTTATAAAAAACGACATCAATATAGTAAAAAGTAACATTTTAACATTTTAAGATTTTGGTCATTAGGCCAAGCCTGTTAGTTGTCTTAATAAGACACAACAAGTGTTTTAAAAACATGAAAATACGTAGAATTAGAAAAGTTTAAAATAAAAACTTTTTTCCCAAACCATGAAGTTTTTGACAAAGTTATAAACTAGAGTAAGGTTAATTTTGAGTGAGAAAAAGGTAAGAGGCCAGGATAATGAGAAGGAAGAACAATTTATGAGACATTCATAAAATGAGGGAGGGGGTAGGAAAGAAGAGTGTGTTGACCGGTAGTTAGTTATTTAAAATGAGTGTTGAAAACAGGGGGGGCAAACGAAGTGGTTCATTACCACACACTTATAAACTTTTAAATAATGGATTAAATTTGTTAATATTTAAGTGGATTTGGGTGTTTAAGCAGGAGGAGGAAGGATTGTTTAATTCACGAAGGATTTCGAGATCTTCGAGAAGATCAAGTTTAAAATTACAGTTGAAGATGTTGTGTAAAATTATAACGTTTTCAGAAGGGTTGAAATTATGATTGTTGAATTTTAAATGGTGTCCAAAGGTAGACTTGTCGGGGTATCTGATGTGTTCTTTGATGCGAATGTCAAGTTTTCGAACAGTTTTTCCAATGTAAGTTGAGTTACAATCTGAACAAGAAAGTTTATAAATACCACTTTTTTCTAGGATGGGAAGAGGGTCTTTGGTGTGACTAAGTATAGATTGGATAGAAATATTATTCCTGAAAGAGATCTTGATGTTATCTAAGTTTCGGAAGATTTTGGCAATATCGTGGGAAATTTTTCCAAGGTAAGGTAATGAAAAATATTTAAAATTAGTTGGGAGGGTAGAATTAGCATTATAGGCTTGTTGTATATTACGTTTTAATTTCAATTTATGGAGAACTTTATCAATGATATTTGGCTGGAAATTGTTATTGACAGCTAACTGTTTTAAAACATTAAAACATTAAAACATTAAAACATTCCAAAGAAGTTAATGTTTTAAAACAGTTAGCTGTCAATAACAATTTCCAGCCAAATATCATTGATAAAGTTCTCCATAAATTGAAATTAAAACGTAATATACAACAAGCCTATAATGCTAATTCTACCCTCCCAACTAATTTTAAATATTTTTCATTACCTTACCTTGGAAAAATTTCCCACGATATTGCCAAAATCTTCCGAAACTTAGATAACATCAAGATCTCTTTCAGGAATAATCTTTCTATCCAATCTATACTTAGTCACACCAAAGACCCTCTTCCCATCCTAGAAAAAAGTGGTATTTATAAACTTTCTTGTTCAGATTGTAACTCAACTTACAT
>OX638362.1:34074377-34211788 GCA_951812935.1 Hermaeophaga mercurialis | reverse complement strand
GTTTTAAAACATTAAAACATTAAAACATTAAAACATTCCAAAGAAGTTAATGTTTTAAAACAGTTAGCTGTCAATAACAATTTCCAGCCAAATATCATTGATAAAGTTCTCCATAAATTGAAATTAAAACGTAATATACAACAAGCCTATAATGCTAATTCTACCCTCCCAACTAATTTTAAATATTTTTCATTACCTTACCTTGGAAAAATTTCCCACGATATTGCCAAAATCTTCCGAAACTTAGATAACATCAAGATCTCTTTCAGGAATAATCTTTCTATCCAATCTATACTTAGTCACACCAAAGACCCTCTTCCCATCCTAGAAAAAAGTGGTATTTATAAACTTTCTTGTTCAGATTGTAACTCAACTTACATTGGAAAAACTGTTCGAAAACTTGACATTCGCATCAAAGAACACATCAGATACCCCGACAAGTCTACCTTTGGACACCATTTAAAATTCAACAATCATAATTTCAACCCTTCTGAAAACGTTATAATTTTACACAACATCTTCAACTGTAATTTTAAACTTGATCTTCTCGAAGATCTCGAAATCCTTCGTGAATTAAACAATCCTTCCTCCTCCTGCTTAAACACCCAAATCCACTTAAATATTAACAAATTTAATCCATTATTTAAAAGTTTATAAGTGTGTGGTAATGAACCACTTCGTTTGCCCCCCTGTTTTCAACACTCATTTTAAATAACTAACTACCGGTCAACACACTCTTCTTTCCTACCCCCTCCCTCATTTTATGAATGTCTCATAAATTGTTCTTCCTTCTCATTATCCTGGCCTCTTACCTTTTTCTCACTCAAAATTAACCTTACTCTAGTTTATAACTTTGTCAAAAACTTCATGGTTTGGGAAAAAAAGTTTTTATTTTAAACTTTTCTAATTCTACGTATTTTCATGTTTTTAAAACACTTGTTGTGTCTTATTAAGACAACTAACAGGCTTGGCCTAATGACCAAAATCTTAAAATGTTAAAATGTTACTTTTTACTATATTGATGTCGTTTTTTATAAATAAGTTAATCAAGATGTTTTGTATCGGCGTAAATGTCCTTTAAAGATATTTATAACCAACTTTACTACCCTCTACTAGTTTTTTGGCCTTTTTTGTAAGTATTTTTATTCGCTTAATGTACTATTCTTTACCAATAATTTTAAAAAATCTTTTCAGTTTGTCCTGATGATGGCATTGCATTGCCGAAAGCGCTTGACATTTTCTTGACTAAAGAAATTTATATATTTCTTCCTACACATATCTTCTAATAAAGAATTTTTTACACACTTTAAAATACAAAATTTAGTTTTTCATAGTCCAAATTGTTTATTTGTTAAAATAATAAAAACCAAAATTGAAACTAATGTAGAAAATGTAAAAGAACCTAAACAAGTTAAGAAAAAAGAAGGAAATAGAAACTTAACAAATACATTTTTACTGTTTATTATAATAATGTTAATTATTAATATATTAATAAATAGTCATTAAAAATTTATTTTTGTTTTCTTTTAAAGCTAATGGGGATATACATCCAAATAAAACTTACTTCATTCGACTTTGTTCATAAGTGCTCTAGAAGTTACCATGAATACATCAAAAATTTACTTGGGACAAAAACTATTTGATCTTAATAAGATGCAATACATAAGTGTTAGCTTATCTCAGAATTTGAATTTTGAACCGTGTGTTAGAATATGTGATAATAAAACTATTTTCGTGGAATTTACAGAAAGCGAGTGGAAAGAATTTTTATCCTATAAGGAAAGAATTAACAGCTTAATTGTCTCGTCAGAAAATGGTGATTCCATAGATAATAATACGTTTCGACTACAGTTTGAAACGTGTGATGGGTCTAATGGGTTAAGAATAGTAATCAAGAATAAGAATATTTGGATAGACTCCAGTTCAATAGTAAAATTATGGAATTTGATACCTCTAATAAACTATCAGTGTGAACTGCTAGGCAAACAAAATTTTAATAATTCATTCAAAATTTTAAAACTGGGTGTTAAAGATTGTGATAATATTGTAGAATCTGCTCGTTATATAATAGATTCAATAAAATATATAAACAGTATTAATTTTAGCTTAGCCTTAGAAATAATCTGTAGATATCCTAATTTGTTACAAAATGAAGAAAAAAGTATGATATAACCTATAAAAGACGTTAATTCAGTACCTTATGGTTTAGCCTTGGAAGTCTTATATCAATATACAGAACTGTTATGAAGAAGGTTACATTTAATGAGTTGAAGAATAAACATCATACCCTATATAATTGGTGTTTTGCTTATAAGGAAGCTAGAAAAGGACATTGGGAGGAAGCTGCTAGAGACCGCATAAGATTTCAACATCGCATAGAAGAAGTTGCAAAAATTATAACCCCTTATTTAATTCAAAGTAATGTAGTTTTGTTATAAAATTTATCACCCTTTTCTAGAATAAAACATATTGTATACAAAAATATTTTTATTAAAAAAAAAGTACAAATTATATTATTGCATTTTTATTTATCCATGACTGTGAATTCATTCCCAGCCACTTTACTAAAATTTGATCTCCTTTATGTCTCAACACCTTTTCAACTAAAAAAATATTTGGATATTTCACTTTCTGTAACTCTTCCGTATAAAATCCGCCTTGAATTTCTTCATTTTTTTCATCCTCCAAAATGTAAGTCCTAGGATTGGTCAGCCGAACTTTTTTCACTTTAAATACTTCTGTCGTCCAGTTGGGCGTGTATCCTTTCTTAAAAACATGTCTATATTTGCTGATGCGTACATAATCACCAATTTTAAATTTAGGTTTTCGAGGATCTACAATTTTCACTTGACTAAATACCTTAATAAACCTTGCATTTCGATTATTAACTTTGCTTGGTATAGCTCCAGTGGTGGAATGTCTAGTATTGTTATATTTGTTAACAATAGAAGGTAACGCATCTAGCCACTTGTAGGATCCTTGCATACTGAAATGTTTCCATATAGATAATTTAAGAGTTCTAATTACCCTTTCTGCAATGCTAGCCTTAAGATTTGAATAGGAACTATAATGATTTATTTTATATTTCTGCATAAGTTTTTGAAAATCTTTATTGTAAAACTCTGTCCCATTATCGGTCTGAAGATTCTTTGGAGGATTCATTTGTAAAAGTATTTTTTCCATGGCATTAACAATCTCTTTACTAATTTTTCTTTTGATAGGTACAGCCCAAACAAATTTACTAAAAGCATTGATTACTATCAAAATATAATTGTATCCTTTGTTTTCTTTGGCATATAATGACATGATAGCCAGGTCAGCTTGGATTAAATCATGTAAACCTTTAACTAAAACATGACGTCGTTTAAAATTAATTCGAGCTGGTTTATGGAGTTCATTAACGACTTGCCATTTAGACATTTTTGACTAACGGACACTGAAGTAATAATTCAATACAAATTTTCTGTTTTGATCCGAGCTTAAATAGAATTACATCTCCTTTAACAATATTTATACCTGACAGATCATGAAGTTTGTAAGTTTTATTTTTTAATATTACTTCACAATCTGCCTGATAATGAGCAACACTTTCAATTTTTGCAGATAATGGAAACTTGAATCCTGAATTTCCATTATCAAGAACATAGTAATCCTTACTCAAATTTGTTTTCTCTCCTCTTAAACGGATAAGACATTTAACGTGATAATCGAAATTGTCACAAATATAAAATGGAGCATTAAATGAAGTATTTGTTTGTACAGAGCCAACCTTTTCATTATCTTCAGTAGAACAAGACTGAAGAAGAAAGTGTTGATTAAATCGATTCAAAGGCATTATTAAAAATGAAATATAAAATAAAAAGTTGCATTATATATAATCACTTTTTTCAAGCTGACATTGAATTACAAATTGAATAAAAATTTTATCTTTTATAAGACTTTTTGAATGCATGTGAAATTCAATAACATCACCCTTGTTAATAATATTATTTTCTAGTAGTTGATTAATTTTATCATATTTTGTTTTATATGAAATATAAAGATTTTCCGGAACACAGCGTATGCTTTCCACTTTTCCACTTATAGGAAATGTATACGAGAATGTACCATCTTCTAATATGTAGACTGTTTTACTTACATTAAAATCTTTAATACCTCGAATAGTTAATATACATTTACTGTGAAATTCGGAAGGTTTACAAATGTAGAAGGGTGTTGGAGTTGGGGAAGACACTATCTCCTCTTCCGGACATGTGTAGGAAGTAAGAAAGTGTTGGTTGAACTTGTTAAGAGGCATCTTGAATACTAAAAAGTATTTTGGAAAACTGATGTTTATAAGATTATTCCACCTTCACGTAGTTCTTCTATAATGGAAACAATTTCATTGTTGACCCCAGTATTACCAGCTTTTTGTGATGCTATGAGTAATCGAAGTCTATCAACCAATTCATTAAAATCATCAAAATATTTATAATCTACTTTATCAGTTAAATCTATTAAAACTTTAGAATTTAATCCACTTCCAAGTTTAGTTTTACTTCTGGTTAGAGGAAGCAGACTTTTTCTAACATTGGAATCGGAGCTGAGTCTCGGACGAAATTGTCCTGACATACCTTCCTGCTCGATTGCTCTTCTTTTTTTCTCAAATTTCTCCAAGGCTAGAGAATGCAAATTGGTAACACGAGGTTTAATTAGATCAATAAATTTAGAAGCATTTGAAGTGGATAATCCTTTTTTTGGATTATAACCTAAATATTGTGCATTTGTTCTTCTAACAATTTCAATATATGAGTCAAGGTCTTGAGTTTTGTATCCAGCAGGATATTTTTTGAATAAAAATTCATAAAGACCAGGAGTGCCTTTATACTTGAGATTTTGAATCACTACATCTTTTCCGTCAAATGTTAAAGGAGAATCACCAATAGCCCATTGTTGACTTTCAGGATTGAAATAAACTCCAAACGTGCTATCAAACTGATTCTCAGTATCCATAATTTTATTTTCAATATATCCTCTGGGCAAAGGATCATATTTTTCTAAAAACTCTAGGGTCTCATCTCTCGCTTGTGAAGTATCTGTAATTATATCATCATCTATATAACTCGCACCAAAGTCATCTTGCATTGTTTGATTAAAGGTTAGATCTGGTACGATAGAATAATACTTTTTTGGTGATGTTTTTGGTGACTCCTGTTTAATTTCCGGTTTAGTGGTAATAAGTTGTTGAATAGGTTCAACGAGTGGCTTCCATTGTTGTTTAAAACGATTTTCCGTTGCAGTTTGTTCATTTTTTAAACTTTTATATTTACGTTTGATATCCTTTCGTGTTTCGACTAGTTCTTTTCCCAACTGTTCATCCATCTTTACTAATCAAAATCTTACTGTTTGGCTTTATATAAGAATCAAATCCTTGTCGGTATCGACCTGATGCTAAATTACAATCTTTATCTATTGTCATAAAGCCAAATTTGTCTTTCCAACAATATGCACACAAATCCTTAAAATTTTGAAATGACATGTCAATATTAACATGATCATCATACACATGTTTGAGGTTGGTCATGTCTTGTTGAAATATAATTAAAAGGTTTGAATTATCTCGAATTAAATGTTTGGGAATAGCTGCGTATGTCTGACAAAGATAAAAACAGTCTGTAGATTTATGTCGCCCACAACAAAAATAATTTTGTATAATACTTTGATCACATGTAGCAATGTCATCAAATATTATAATAGAATTTTTCTTGATTAACTCAGGTACAATCACTTCCTCCATTTTATCATATTCCTTATAACCAATCTCTTTAATAGGTTGAAGCAAATTTCGCAAGTATGAATATTTTGATTGATGTAAGCTTTTAGAGCATACATATACATTTTCAAATCTTAAACCGTTCGGATGTTCTATAAGTGATAGCATAACATTGGTTTTACCAGATCCACTGGGACCTATGATTAAACCTCGTTTAGAATCACCTCCAAAAACAACACCATGTTTACCTATTTTCTTAGTTTCTTCAATATCATAATTTCTAACTGGTAAAGTGACTTTTTGTTTTTGAATCTCCATACCTACTGATCTCTATATAAAGCGTGTACGTCTATATAAAGGTTTACAATGATTCTACAGCGAAAGGTGAAAGGACGTGGTTTAGTTAATACTTTAATCAATAAGCTTCCAACTGAACTTCATCTACCTGGATATTCCTTCTGTGGTGCAGGAACCAAGCTTAAGACTCGATTAGAGAGGGGAGATCAAGGTATTAATCCCCTAGACCAAGCGCGTAGAGAACACGATATTGCATACTCTCAAAGTAGTGATTTAAAACAAAGACACGCAGCAGATAAAGTTTTAGAAAATAAAGCTTGGGAGCGGGTTAAGTCTAAAAACGCAAAGTTTGGTGAGAAAGCAGCTGCTTGGTTCGTTACTACTACAATGAAGGGTAAACGAAAGATGGGAATGGGTTTGAAGAAAAAACGGGGAAAAGGGAAACGTATCATTCGATCACCAAAAAAGGGTGGTTTTTTACCTTTTCTGTTACCCTTGCTAGGAGCCTTAGGAGCTGTTGGGGGTGGTGCAGCTGGAATCGCGAAAGCCGTGAATGATGCTAAAGCTAATCGTCAGCAGCTGGAGGAACAGAAACGTCATAATTTAGCAATGGAAACTAAACAAGGTGCTGGAATGAAAAGAGGACGGGGGTTTTACCTACGACCATACAAGGGATATGGAATAAAAAAAAGAAAATAAAATTACCTAGACATGCCTTAACCAATCTAGACTTGCAAAGTGTATTCCATATTTTCGAGGAGTTTTTATGCGAGATTCGTTACCACAAAAAATTAGCAAATTTGAAACTGGTATAATTAATCTCGATGTAAACAGCGGTCCTGGTACTCACTGGACAGCTTATTTTAAAAATAATGTTGATGTTACGTATTTTGATAGTTATGGTAATTTACCACCACCGGTTGAGGTTGTTAAATATTTTAAAAGTAATGGGAATGTAAGAATACGATATAACTATAATGTTTTGCAGCAGTTTAATTCGTACCAATGTGGTCAGCATAGTTTAAGGTTTCTATTTAATCAGTTTAACCAGTCATGAACTTCATTCATTTGTTAACTATCATGTCGTATACTTTTACCCTAAGTGGTGATTCATCCATCTTAAGTGATGACTTTAATCCTCCGATATATCTTAACGAAAATGAAGACTATGAAATTGGTTTGGTTAATTTTGATACTTTCAATAGCATTCCAAATGTTTCTACTCATAATAACATCTTGGTGTGGGGTGAGAAAGATGAATTTTCGATTGGTATACCAAGCGGTGCATATGAGATTAATGATTTGATAAAAATTATTGAAAAAGACATTTTTCTTACTGGTGTAACAATTCATATAACAGCAGATTCAAAAACTAATACAATCACTCTCAAAAGTACTGCTCCCATTAATTTTGATGTACCAAATTCAATTGGAAAACTTTTAGGTTTTTCCACTAGACTCTCTCCAAATGTTGCTCATACCTCTGACAAAGTAAATATTTTGAGTGTAAACACTATTTGTGTTGACTGTAACATTGCGATCGGCTCCTTCCTTAATGGACGTCCTGTTCACATTATCCATCAATTTTTCCCTCAGGTTCCCTTTGGCTATAAAATAGTAGAGCAACCCCAAACTATTTTATATTATCCAGTAAGCGTCAAGACAATAAACAACATAGCAGTTAAGGTGTTTGATCAATCAGGCGAGTTGATAAATTTTAATCACGAGACAATTACTATTCGCTTGCATCTTAGAAAAATTGAATAATGGTTTGGTTGTTTCCCCGTTTCCCCTATCATGATTATAAAAGAGGTTGTAATATCAAGCGTACCAGTGTTTTAAGAGCCAGTGAGCAGTTAACATCGCAAAATCGTCAATTTTTAGAATCTCTTGGATTTACAGTTTGCAATGGATCTTCTAAACGTAACGGGACAACCCTTTGCAGACACTACTATTGAGGATTATCAATTTCATACTTATCAACCGCATACCCTAACCGCTGTTAACTATAACGATGAAATTAGAATCGCTATTCAAGATATTGATGCGTACACTCTTCCATGTAACAGTTATCTCTATTTAGAAGGAAAATTCTTGACAAATCAAAACAAGCTACCAACAAAATTTCAGTTTATAAACAATGGTATAGCACATCTCTTTAGGGAAATAAGATATGAAATGAATGGTGTAATAATTGATTCAGTTAGAGGTGTTGGTTTAGCATCTACCCTGAAAAACTATCTCTCACTTAATGAAAATGAGAGTAAGTTACTTCAGAATGCAGCCTGGTTTCCTAAAGATGGTTTAAAAGATTCTACAGGAAAGGCAATTACACCAACCAATAAACTTTTGATTGATAACCACGGTAATTTTAATGTGTACATACCACTAAAACTTTTTTCTGGCTTATTTGAAGATTTTCGTAAAGTAGTATTAAATATGAAGCAGGAATTAATTCTTATTCGTGAAAAAGATGATGTAGATTCTGTCATTGCAACAGATGAAACAGAGAAACCGAAAATTGAAATTAATAAAATATTTTGGAATATTCCACATATTACACCTAGTATAAGTCAACAACTTCGACTAAATAAAATAATTCAAAGTAATATTGACTTGCCAATTAAATTTAGAAGTTGGGAACTAATAGAATATCCCACCCTAAATGATTCCACCCGTCATACTTGGAATGTAAAAACTTCTACAAAATTAGAAAGTCCTAGACATATTATAATCGCCTTTCAAGATGATTGTAAAGGAAAATTGTTGAAAAATATGAGTCACTTTAATCATTGTAATCTAACAAATATTCGTGTCTTTCTAAATTCGGAACGATATCCTTACCATGATTTAAATTTAGACTTTGATTCTAATCGTTTTGCTACTGCCTATGAAATGTACGCTAGTTTTCAAGAATCTTATTATCATATACCGACAAATCAACCAATTTTTTCACCTGAAGAATTTAAAAATAATGCTCCAATATTTCATATTGACTGTTCTCGTCAAAAAGAGATCATTCAGGGGGGTTCAGTCGTGCTAAGGGTAGAATTTGAAACAAATAAAAATGTGGGTAAAAATGTTTCTGCTTATTGCCTCATTTTACATGAAAAGGAATTTATGTACAATCCTCTCTCGAAAATTGTAAGGCAGGTATAGTCTTCAGTTAATTGAGAGAGTACGCATGATCAGCCTTTGATATAAATATCTAATAGCAACGTATCTCTTCTAGTTATGTTAACTTATCAAGAGAGGTTAAAACTATATCTTAAAAATTTAAATAAACTTAAAACTGATATTCATTATTATCAGCAATATCAACAAATGATAAAGCGATTTTCTAATTTAAAAATATCCACTTAGATAATATGAAATTAGTTGTGGATATTCAAGGGTTTACATTAGAAAATAATAAATTTATAGTAAAGGAATTTGCTGCTTTTAATGGTTCTAAGTTATGTCACCATGTTTTTAAACGACCATTTCCTCTTAAACTACTACCACCGGATTTGCAGAAACAAGCTTCTTGGTTAATGAAACATCATCACTCTATTCATTGGAATACTGGATCTGTACCACTTGACAAATTTGCCAACATTTTTCAAGATTTACTTAAAGATGTTGATATCATCTACATCAAAGGTATGGAGAAAGCACAATTTTTACGAAAATATACAAAAGTTCCCGTGTGTGAAGTAGATGAACAGCCAAAATTTGAATCAATGGAAGCTACCTGTTTTTATCATATGAATGATAAATGTATATGTGCACTTACAAATGTATATTTTTTATATAATAATTTTTTAATGAATGAATAAAACAATATAAAATATTCAGTTGTTTAATTACAATATTATTTTACAAAACAATATAAAATATTCAATTGTTTAATTACAATATTATTTTACATAACTCTTTCATCCATTTGCGGTATCTCCTCCTCTCTTATTTGAAGATATTCTGGAATTAAGTGATTAAGGTCCAATAACCATTGATGTAAATTTACTTTTTTTAATTCAGTTATTACACAGGAAATACAGATAACTGAACCTTCTGCAAAATCTCGACAGACTTTTGCTGCTTTTCTAAATCTGGCTGCTTCCTGGTAACATTCTTCTTCGGAATACCTAGAACTCATTTTCACCCTTCCGTAAATTGCTTCGTGTTCATACATCCATTGTTTCTCTTTTAGTTCTTCTATGATTGGAATTATTGCAGTTCTTAATTCTTTCATTTGATCACCAGAATTTGCTAACCACATTTTTCTTTTATTAATGACACCACTTGTTAAATACTGAAACATGTTGATATTCAGTCCGACTTTTATATTAACAAAATATCTACGTCATTATACCTTGAATTCTGGTTCTATAGCCGGGTGACCTATGTAAATAATCGAATCACCTTGCTTTTCTGTGTGGACTCAAATGTCCGAATTCTGTAATCAGGATACACATAATTAAGGTGTGGTTGACCTCTCCACCGAGACAACCTTGTTAGTCTTGTAATAGTCCTTAACCCGTAATCAGGTCAGAGGCCCAGACAACCTTCTAGACAGTGGTTAACCTCCCCACCCAGACAACCTTCTGACGTCACACGTGTTGATTATCTACTAGAGCTTATAGTTTCTTATATCGAGAAATAATAGTATCTCGTTTATCAGGTGTTGATTCAGGTAGTGATTGAAGATGGCTTCCGACCAAAAAGTGACCAGGTGTTAGAACTTGCAGATCATCAATATAATCAGTGAGTGGAGATAAAGGATGGGAATTCATGATAGATTTAATTTGCGATAAAAATGTAAAGAATTCTTCCAAAGTTAAATGCTCATTATTAGGAAACGTTTTTAATTTTGATTTAGCTATACGAACAGCGCTTTCCCACAAACCTTCAAAGGAAGGAGACCTAGGAGGAATATATGACCAGTTAATTCTATTCTTTAATAAAAAGTCATGAACATCTTGTTTTTTAAACATTTGTGTAAATTCCTTAAGGTAATTATTTGCTCCAACAAAATTTGTGGCATTATCAGAATATATTTTAGAACATAAACCTCTACGAGATATGAAAAGTTTTAAAGCATTAAGAAACGCTTCTGTCGTCAAGTCGGTTACTGCTTCTAAGTGAACTGCACGTGTAGAGAAGCATACGAATACACAGACATATACCGGTGTTTTTATTTTTCAAGTTCTTTATTACAGATATTACCTCTGTCGTATCTGTAGGTTTTAAGAATATGGTATTTTGTAATGGATAAGTATTTTCGTTAAAATTGTCAATGTCTGGAATTTTTTCAGCTAATTTTTTGCCTATGTTGGCATAATATTCATTAAATGCATCCGCGATTTTTTGATTTTCTGTCAGCTGATCTTCATCAGATAAATTAATAACATTTATGTTTGTTTGATGTTTTCTTTTTCCATATAAGATATTAACACATTCCCATAAAGATTTTGATGAATTTTTGTTTTTGTTTATTGGTTTAGTGAGATAATCTCTTTTAGTTTTATTTATTAGTTTTTGTAAGATATTTTTATAAGTTTTATATCTATTTTTTATGTTATCATTAGTCGGGTTTTTTAAAGTAAGTTGGTAAAGAATATTTTTTTCTTTTATTGACTTTGCTAAACCTGGTGTCATCCAACATTTTAGAAAACGAATTTTATTTTTAACTTTTACGGTTTTAGTGTTGTTGTTTATATAACGTTGTAAAGTTTCAATAAATTTATTCGACATAACATCCAAATCATTTTCTTCAAATATATTTACCCATTTTTCATTACTTAGGTCTTCCCGTAGTTTAGGATAATTTATATAAGATTTATAGTAGCTGTTTGGAGAGTCGTTTTTATTATGTTGTACCTGAAAAGTTAATGCAATTGGACAGTGATCAGTTATGTTGTAACGGAAAATGAAAGATTTAGTATTTAACTCTAGGTCCTTATTATGATTATACATAAAAAAGTGATCTAGACAGCTGCGGCTAAGCAAACTAGTATATTTATTAATGTATGACGAAAATCCACAATAGCTTAATATATTTTTATAATCCTCTACAATATCGTTATCATCCAGTAAATTTATATTTATGTCGCCAGTGAGTATATTTATGTCTGCTATAGGGTGCAAGTTAGTCAAAAAATTTAACAGTTCTGAATTAAAAGACTTAGCAGACGTGCTAGGGGAACGGTAGAGAGCAATAATATTAACAGTGGTCTTATGTAATTTAAAGTTAAGAACCATCGCTTTGGTATCTCCGATAAAAATATCCGTTTTCGAATAATTTATATGTTGTTTTAAAAAAACCAAAATTCCATCGTTTTTATTCAATGTACCTTCATTATAGCAACCATCATATCCTTGTATATTGAACAGGTAAGGATCGTGTAATTGGCGGGTTTCAGTAAGAACGATAATATCAAAGTCTGAAGAAATGTTGTAAAATACAACATTCAAATTATCGAAATGTTAGCTCGCACTACGAATATTCATGTGGAAAATTTTAAAATCATTAGGTGACATAAAAGATTTAAAACTATTATTGTCATATATTTCAAGTGCATCTATGGGTTCATTTTCATATTCCCTAATATAATCATTCATGGTTAAATTAAAATTAATTTTTTTTTTTTTTTGAATTGAAAGAAAATTGTTAAAATTACAGAAAGTAAATTCCTAATAACTAATTATTATTAACAGAAGCAGCGTTTTTTGACAAATCCTCAAAATCCTTGACGCTGTTATGCCTAGTTGGGTATCGTTTTGGTTGTTCCACAATTTTTCGTTTCAGTCCCTGAGATTCGCTATCTTCTCCTTTTGAGTTTTGATAGCCGATTTTTTTTAGGTCGATATTTTCCAGTTCCTGTACAGAATAACTTTTACCATTTATTATTAAGTTATTTTTTTCTATTTTTGTTATTAGGTTTTCTTGGTTGGCTTTTTTCTTGAAGTAGTATAAAGTTTTTTTAATTTGGTAGTCTTCTTTTATGTAGTCTTTAGCTATAAAGACTCCCGTACCTTTAAATTTTTTAAATGATTAAGAATTGTTTCTATCAACATATAACTGATAAATTCGACAATTACTGGTCTTGGTTTTTCTTGTTTTCCTTCAAATTTACCAATTCTGTATATATCTCTTAGGTCTCGAAAATTACAGCTGACACATTTATTTATTAAATCAAGAATTATGCGTATGTCGCTCGATTTATCTTCTTGTTCTTT
Source organism: Hermaeophaga mercurialis (assembly GCA_951812935.1). Taxonomy (NCBI): domain Eukaryota; kingdom Metazoa; phylum Arthropoda; class Insecta; order Coleoptera; family Chrysomelidae; genus Hermaeophaga; species Hermaeophaga mercurialis. The sequence goes on along the minus strand of OX638362.1, from coordinate 34,198,518 downwards.
AAGACCGTAAAATACCAAATTATATTTCTTTTGCTTTCTTTCTAATGTTAAAACTCGTTGGTTAAGGGTGTCTATTTCTTTTTTAAGTTCTTCGTTTTCTTTTTTTACGCTTTGTAATTCTTTCGTTAAATCTGTTCTCAAATTTACTATTTCTGCTTTTATTTCACTGCTTTGTTTTTTTATTTCTTCGTTACTTTTTATTAAATCATTTAGGAGAGTTAAAATATGATCATTCTTTCCATTTTTTGCATTTTCAGACATTGTTACGAACAAATTAAGTTATTTTGAATATTATTATAGTTGGTGCGCATAAAATTCCTAAGATGTCTATTGTTATATTTTTTAAAAGCCTATTTTTTAGAAACAGTTTCGTGTAAAATATATTATTTAATATGAAGTTTTACTCACTGTCTTTCGTAGATTTATCAAGAGCACACTTTTAAACAGTACCTGTTGCTACGACCACTGATATCAAAAGATATGGGTGGTAGTTCTGGAAATTTCTCCTTGAGAGGCGAACAACATCAGCTTCAGAACGTATTTATCACCATAACCGATTATCATCACTATATTTAGTTTATAAATGTTAGTTATATTTATTCACCATCTTTGCAGTAAATCTAAATCTATGACAATTTTTAAATTTGTGTTCGGCTGATTTTCAAACTTATCAGTACTATTTACACTTTTATCGCGGTTTTCGGTACGTTTTTAGTATAAAATTAGCGGAGCGAAAAATATTGACGTCTATATTTTGACTGACATTAAAAAAAATGTCCATAGCGAATAAGTAATGTCGTGAAATTGTGCTTGGAAGGAATAATCATAGGATGTTTTGCGTCATTTGGGAGGTGTGAGTTAAAAAGCCTACCTCCTACCCTAAGAATACCTTCGTGATCAAAAAATGGATTTAGATTACTTAAGTTATGATTTTTGTTAATAAGTTTTTGAAGGGAGCGAATTTCAGAAGTAAATGCTTCTATTTGGACAGGTTTCACAATTTTCTTTAAGCCATTATCAATTTCTTCAACTGACAATGGACCTAATAATTTGTTTGAAGTATGACTCGCGTTATGAATGAAACGCAGTAAGTATGCAGTAATGTGCAATAGTTTGGTATAACTTGAATATTTTTGCAAAAGTTCGAAACTGTTATGTCGTTTAGAACTATCAATAGGTTTTTCTTTAATACAGGTATTTCAGAGTCAACGTTTAATTTCGTTGAAGGCCAAAAGTCATTAGATTGTTTCAAGAATGGATGACCGTTCCACCAATTTGACAAATTTTTTCATTTCTCCGGATCTACCCCCCTAGAGATGTAATCAGCGATATTTAGAACCGCAAGTACGTGATTCCATTCACAATTTTAAGTTAATGTGTGAATTTGTGAGATACGATTTGACACGAAAACATGATATTTACTTGGTTCGCCCTTAAGCCGATGTAAAACTATCGTAGAATCTGTCCAAAAGTAAGTACGAGTAAAGTTCAAATTTAAAGATTTTGATACCCTTTTGTACAACTGAGATGCGAGAAGTGCTCCGCATTAATACAAGACGTGGCATAGTTTGCACCTTTAAAGGGGCTACTTTAGATTTGGCACAGATTAGTCTAGTTAACGTAGAATTACCATTTCTTGATACTAAATAAATACAACAACCGTGTGCGCGTCCAGAGGCGTCACTAAAACAATGTATTATATGTTTATAAACAAATAGTTCGTGGAATCGTAATGTTATTAATTTCCTTTAATTGAGTATAGAGTTCATGCCAACAATTTAATAAGTCTCCTGTGATCGGTTCGTCCCATGACAATTTGGACGACCATAAACGTTGTAAGAGTATTTTTGCTTTTACTATAATAGGTCCGAGTAATCCAAGGCAGTCAAAAATTTTAGCTGTTATCGAAAGTATAGATCTTTTAGTGTTTACATTTGGTTGTTCGTTATTAACGTTGAAGTAAAAATAATCAGAGTTTGGGTCCCAACCCAATCCTAAAGTTTTTGAACCTTGTGTGTCCTTTATTACGTAATTATTGTCAGTGGATAACAGTGATAGTTCGTTTAATATATCTTTTTTTATTTGATAGCCATTCTCTTAGATTAAAACCCGCATGACTCAAAATTTTACAAATGCTAGTTATTAAATATTTTGCTGATTGTATGTCCTTTGCGCCGCAAAGAAGATCATCCATATAAAAATTGTTTTCAATTGCATGGCGTCGCTTCCCGAAATTGGTTTTTATTTTCAATAGCCAGTTGCTTTAGACAACGTGTAGATAAGAAGGAAGCAGGGGCGGTTCCATAAGTAATTGTATTTAATACGTAATGATTTAATTCTTGTTCTGGAGAATATCTCCATATAATACATTGAAAGTTACGATCGTTTTCGTGGATTAATATTTGTCGATACATCTTCTCGATATCGGAATAAATGCTACGTTGTAAGTTCTAAAACGAATTAGAGTAGAAAAATGTCACCTTGAATACATGGTCCGATTCTAAGTACATCGTTTAATGAAAGTCCAGTTTGCGTTTTAGAGCTAGCGTCGAATACCGTGCGTAATTTTGTAGTTAAAGAGGTTTCCTTTTTAACAGCGTGATGCGGCAAATAGTTAGTAGGTTTATTCATATTTGGTCTAATTACAATAAACTATATATAATAATTTTCTTATAAACTACGACTAATCACAGAAGCGTCACCCCAGAAGAGGCTCAGCTTGTATTGTGATATACTTATTTAGTAAGTTCATACATTTGTATCCTTAATATTAATCTTTTATAACATTAGTCTCAATTTTCGTCATATGTCCTAAGTTAACGTATTCTCGTATAAAGTTTGAATATGTCAGTTTTAACAGTTCGTCCTTTGCAAATTTTCTTTCTGTAGAATAAAATCTATTAATAGCTTGTTCTTTGTTATCACCTAATTTCCGAAAATTTTCTTTAAAAGGTAGTCGTACCTGAAATCTACCGTTTGGTAAATGTACGTGCGATTTTTGAAAGTGTTCTTCACAATATTGTTCATCCTTTGTTAATGGGTGTTGAAATTGATCAACTTCCTCTAACGTCCAAAACTGTTCAAGTTGTTTGTGTAATAAAGTTCGTGAAAATTGGCAATATACCGCATTTGTGTTTTCACACAATCTACCGGATATTACCCAACCTAGTTCGGTATTTTGAAAAACTGGCATATGATTATTTAACATAACTTTTTCAGGTAAAAGTAAATATTAGTAAATGTCAGCACCTAATAAAACATCTATTTCCGTAGGTAAATTAAAGCAGGGATCTGCTAGCGTAATTCCTTGAGGCATAGTAATACATTTAGTGTTTAAATATTGCTTTGGAAGTTTACCAGTAATCTTGTTTAAAATTAAAAATTGTAATGAAGTTTCGAAGTTTGAAGTCATGGATTTTATTTTAGCTTGTATATAACCGTCAATTCGTACGTTAGTTGAGCTTATTCCTTGCACAGGAATATTTCGAGAATTTTTTGCTAATCCGAGTTTATTGGTTAATGCTTTAGTTATAAATGAAGATTCACTACCGGCATCCAATAGTGGTCTAGTAATAATTGCGTTACCATACTTCTCATAAATTTTAATTTGTGCAGTAGCTAAGATTATCGTCGGAATACCGTAAGTGCTTGAGTTATGTAGTACTGTTTTAGAGTGATTGGTGTTTATTTTGTCACCAGATAATGGTGAATTTTGACAGACGGTGATAGAAAATTTGTCAAGAATATATATTAAGTATTTTAACTTGGAAATCGAGTATTCATTTGGGTTTCGTAGAGTACTGACGTGTACTACTCCCGTTATCAATAGTGCTACGAAAAAGAGTGAATCATAAAAATAAAACAAATGATCTTATCAGTGTAGTGATAAAAACTGGTCAACTCATTAATAATAGATAAAAATGAACTCAATACCAGCTTTTAATGGGCCAGGAATTAATTGTAGCCCACCAATGTTGTTTACAAATAATGGATTTACTATACAGGGTGTTCCACCTTATAACACATATGCACAACAATATCAACAACCTCAAACTTCCACTCAACAAAGATATGAAAATAGTCAGCAGATAACACAACCTCAGTACATTGTAAACCAACCCAATCCCACACAGTATGCATCAAATTATAGCCAATACTACAATAGAATGTCATCAACTAGTGACGAGGAATTCCTAGAAATTGATAAGGATGAACATAATAACTACTTGAATGAAAATTCGTGGCAAGTAGTTAAGAAAAATTCAAAAAGAAGAAAAATTATTGCAACTAATAGACCATCAGAGACAGTAACAAATAACAAATTTAGTTCTTTAACACACCAAGATGAAGAAGAAAAAGAAGAAGCTAGCAAAACTAACGAAAAGGTAAATAAAACACCAAAACCAGCTCCAATATACGTCTACGGAGTAATTAAATACAATGAGATGATAGAACAACTCAAAACAATAGCAGAAAACACACAATACATCACAAAATCCTTGGCAGATAACACGGTAAAGATAAGTTGCGATACACCAGACATATACAGGAAAATAATAAAATACATGAGAGACAAAAACGTAATACACCACACCTACCAACCTAAAGAAGAGCGTGCCTACAGAATTGTCATCAAACACCTACACCATACGACAGACATCGATGAAATAAAAACGGAATTAGCCATAAAGGGACATAAGGTTAGAAATGTGATGAACTGTATAAGTAGAATGACAAAAGAACCTTTAAATATATTTTTCGTTGATTTAGAACCAGCAGATAACATTAAAGACATTTACAAACTGACAAACCTACAAAATAGAGCTATACAAGTAGAACCGCCCAAGACAACAAAGGGCATCACACAATGCATGAGACGCCAGCAATATGGTCACTCGAAATCATACTGCAACAGACCATTTGTGTGTGTCAAATGTGGTGGAGCACACAATACAACAGCCTGTAAAAAAAGTAAAGATACGCCTGCTAGGTGTGCTTTATGTAATGGTGCCCACCCAGCCAACTACAAGGGATGCGAGTTCTACTATCATTTACTTAAACCAAACAATGCCAACAATCGTATTAATATACAACAAAACGCCAGTATAATAACCAGACCTATTGAGCATAGACTAGACCATACTAAACAGACTAAGCAATCAACTAAAATCTAAACTTAAAGAAGCACAAGAAAGATCATTTACATACTACATAACGAATCTTAATCGGTACAACTCAATATGGAAACCAATTAAAAACTCCAAAAAACCTAAGACTCAGGTACTCCAATTAGAAATGAACGGGGACCAACATTCCAGTGGGCCAGAAGTGATGAGGAAAAACAGTGTTATTTGCCGAACATCTAGCTCAAGTATTTACTCCCAACAACGACGCTCCAGATATTGAAATCGAAAGAGACATAAATAATATTCCAACAAACATACCAGTAATCAGACCACTAACCAAAAATGAAGTTCAACAAAAAAATTCAATACTTAAACACTAGAAAGGCTCCAGGGCTGGACAAAATAACACCTACGATGATTAAGGAACTACCAGAGAAAGGAATTATACTCATTACTCTTATTATATTTAATGCCATTCTACGCTTAAACTACTGGCCAAAGTTTTTTAATACCGCTGAAATAATACTTATCCCAAAAGAAGGCAAAAATCCAAATGAAGTTACTTCATATAGGCCAATAAGCCTACTACCAATCGTATCCAAAATACTTGAAAGACTAGTGCTACAAAGAATCAACTCAGACCCTGAAACAGAGGAATGGATACCTAACCACCAATTCGGCTTTCGAAAGGTACAGCTGGTTCATAGAATAGTACACAACATAAACACGGCAATGGAAAATAAATAGCACTGCACAGCTGCCTTCTTAGATGTCAGTCAAGCCTTCGACAAGGTTTGGCATGCAGGCCTGATGTTCAAAATCAAGAAATATCTTCCTATCACTTATCTGAAATTGTTAAAATCATATCTAAGTGAGAGAGAATTTAGAACAAGAGTGAATTAAAGTTATTCCAATAATTTTCCAATAAAAACTGGGGTCCCACAGGGCAGCGTTCTTGGACCACTACTGTATGTCCTAAATACAGCAGATCTACCAACCAATAATGAAACTATCACTGGCACGTTTGCAGATGATACCGCCATCCTTGCAGCTGACGAAAATCCAATTACAGCATCTACCATTCTTCAGGTAAATGAAATCGAGACGTGGTCACATAAGTGGAGAATTAAAATGAACCAATCAAAATCCGTCCAAGTGACTTTTACCTTGAGAAAAGACCAGTGTCCTCCAGTTTCACTTAACAATAATCAACTTCCTTAATCCTCTAGCACCAAATACCTAGGAATACACCTTGACTTAAAACTCAACTGGAAAGAAAATAAACTTAAGAAGCGGAAACAAATTGACCTAAGAATAAAAGATCTAAACTGGCTAATCGGTAGAAAATCGAAGCTGACCCTAGAAAATAAAATTCTCATCTACAAAGCTGTCACAAAACCTATTTGGACGTAGGTATCCAACTCTGAGGATGCGCGAGCAAGTCAAATACAACCATAATCCAAAGAAGCCAATCCAAAATACTACGTATGATAGCTGATGCACCTTGGTATGTGTCAAACCTAACATTTCATGAAGACCTGAGAATCCCGTTCGTACAGGATGTGATCACCAAACAAAGTACGAAACACCACGAAAGACTGGAATCACACGGTAACCCCTTACTCCAACCCCTATTAGAACTTCAAGCCGGTAGGACGGTAGGAGAATGAAAAGGAACTGGCCAGCTGATCTGAGAAACGATTAAAGGGGTCGTATCACTGGAGAAGACCTCACCACGCCAATAGGATCCCACCTGCTCCTGAACCAGCTAACTAACTTATAGAACCCTTGTGTTTTGATTGCTAAATATATTAATAATAAAAAAAAAAAAAAAAAAAATAGGGCACGTTGATTTAAATGATTTGAAGTTGTAAATGAAGTCGTATCAATTTGAGTGTGTAAGGTGCTTGTTGCTGGATTTTGCGTAGAATTATTTGGAATTTGCGTGATTGTATCGTATGTATGTGTGTCGTCAAGTTTACGTGTGTTTGTATTTTGATCAGTAGTTCGTCTGTAATTTGATTGTTTAGTTTGAGTAATAATCCATATGTAATAATGAGTTGTGCTTTTTATTGCAGGTTCTACAGTTAATAGAAGAGCATGATTGTGAAAAATGACCTTTACGTAAACAATTCGTACATGCCTTCATATTTTTAATCTCTTGCCAACGTATTGTCACTGGCAAAGCCCTAAACTTCTGACATGAAAAGATATAATGATCGTTATTGCAAAATAAGCATTTTGTCGAAGAATTATTTGTGCTTAAATGAGCACGTGTTTTATTTTCGAATACAGTTTTATTTACATTGATACTTTGTTTAGTATCCATAGTTTCCAAAAGTAAACATCGATCCGTCAAAAATTTTGTAAATTCACTAATTTTTTGTGATGATAAATCTTTCGAATGGGTTTCCCACTCTTTTTTTGAATTTAAATCTAATTTATTAGTTAAAAGATAGAGTAAAATAGTATCCCAATGTTCTACTGGTTCTTTTAAATTTTGTAGAGCGCGAAAGTTCTTTTGAAAATTATCAGTGAAAGATCTTAGAGAAGTATGTGACTCTTTAATAACATTAGGTAGTTCAAAAATATTTTTAATGTGCGATTTTATTATTAATTTTTTGTTTTCGTAACGTTCAGTTAACATGTCTAGTGCTAACTGATAATTAGCATCCGTTAATTGTGAATTTTGTATTACTTGTAAAGCGTCTCCTTTTAAACTAGTTTTTAAATAATAAAATTTTTGAATATTAGTTAAAGTTAAATTTTGTTCTATGATAGAGTTAAATGTGTCGTAAAAATTAGTCCATTGATCGTAAGCTCCTTCAAAATTCGGCAACGAAATTTGAGGAAGTTTAATGTTATATTGTGAAATCTAATTATTCGTAACTGGCAACGCTGAAGCTGTAGTAACCGGCAGATGTATGCCCATATGCGAGTTGTTTGTAATTTTGCGTGGCCTTGGGCGATTGCTGCATAATAAGAGTTTTAATAAAAGTTTCGTTATATTCTTGATGCCTTAAAAGATTCGTATCGTCTAATAATTCTAATTCACATTGAATTGTTTGAAAATCGTTGAGTGCTTTTTGTATTTCTCCAAGCCTAAATGGAACTTGTCTAATGTTAGTTTCGGTTACATTGTTTAAAAATGTAACAAATCTAGTAATGCTATTTTTTAATTGGCCCCTTTGAGCAATTAGCTTTTTAATTTTAATTTCTTCCTCACTAGGCATTTTAATGAGAAAGTGCAGTTCGTATTAACGTAAATATTTGAAGTATGTAATAATGAAATGAAAGTAGTTTTTATCGTAAATTAAGAAATGTTCGAATACTTAAGTGAAAAGAAACAGGAAAGGAAACTCACTGTTATTGTAGTCACACAACAAATGAATAAAATATTAAAAGTGTCTTTCTATGACGATGGTTGCAGCATGGTTGTAGTAGTAGTGGTGACCCTCGCTGGTAGAAAACGTGTACAGATGCACATAGACACAGAGGTGGTGTTAGTCAGTTTTTCCAACACCTATAAAGTAAATTTAGTGCAGGAATTTGTGGAATAAGATTTTGATAGACGAGTTGAATTTTGTGAAATTCTAATGAAAAAATAACAGAGACCAGATGTTTTTAAAAAGAGTTATTTTTTCTGATGAAGCTACATTTTTCCTAAACTGTCATGTGAATCGTCAAAATTGGGCTACAGAAAATCCACACTGGATGCAAGAGTACCGTACTTAATACCCACAGAAAGTGAATGTTTAGTCGGGAATATTAGATATGATGACTAAAGGACCATTTTTTTTCGAAAAAACCTTAATAGGTCCACGATATTTACAATTTTTGCAGAACTTCTTGCTCCCAGAATTAAACCGGTTGTTCTCAAACAGAAATTAATTATGGCAGCAGCAAGATGGTGCGCCACCGCACTATCTTCTCTTGGTGAGAAACTACTTGGACAACTTCTTCCCAAATCAGTGGATAGGTCGAAGAGGAGCAATTGAGTGACCACAAACTATTAATGAACTCAAAGAACGGATACGCATTGAGATTGCAAACATATTTTTTTTGACAACATAATAAAATTAATTGTTAATATTGATATAGGTGAATAGATATTTAAAAGATGACCTTTCAATTGACTTATTGAAAGACCCACGTCTTTATTTAAAATTTTTCATCACGCTCATAGAGATACCATACTGCATGTCAAGTAAAAATTATATAATTACGTATATAGAACTAAATTTTAATAAATGTTCATTTATTGAATTAGGATTTCTTCAAAGCTGTTTAATTTTAAAATGATTATTTCAAACATTTGCATAATCCTGTATAACTATTTCTGAAGTATCCTTTTGACAAATGTAATTGAAACTAAATTGTAGGAGTAAAGTCTTTATTTTTGATCATCTTCAAGCTTAGAGTATTCTGAATAGAATCTAGAATATTTAAGATTGTTAACACTTTTAGCTACTTCCAGCTTGTTCCTGATGGTGTCATTATTAATTAAAACAGGGTCACAATAATGTTTGTAACTTAATGATGAATATTGATTGACACATGTTAGTGTTCATAAATTCATTGTATTTCAGTTCCTTTTACTCATTTGGGGCGTATAAGGCGGTGTTTAAAAAATTTAAGTGGCAAACTTTGTATTATTAATTAGGAAATGTATTAAATATATTTGTGAACTTTGTTGTAGGTCTTACTATGACAATTGTTATTAATACATTGGTTGTCCATTTCCCACATATGTCTCCCTGGTGGTTTATAGCAAGTGGGATCCCTACCATGATTACTGGTGGAGTTACCACGTTCATCATAGTAGTTTCGAGTTATTTAACAGACGTTTCTACCGAAGAAGACAGAGTAATAAGGTAAGAAGTAAAAAGAGCAGAAGTTGTACTCAATTTTGCGCAGGAAATTTGTTTGAAAGAATGCCCGTTCCTAATAAAAATTTATTTTTCAGATTAGGATTAGTTGAAATTATTTTTGGGTTGTCGTCAATTTTGGGAAACTTATGTTCATCTTATTTATTTTATGCCACAAGCTACCAAACTTTTTATATTATGGGGTCAGCATTTCTCGGTCTAAGTATCCTGTATACCATATTTTTTATATCGGACTCTTTGAAGTACGAAAATCAGGTAAATTGGTTAAACATATTCTTAGGTGCCAAATAGTGAAGTAATCGTCACCTTGGTAATTGATTTTCTATATTGGATAAGTTAAATAAAACAAAAAAAACGAAAGGAACACCTTCTTTGTCAGATTGAAGTTTTTTGGCATAAATATTGTATAAAATTCATTTATTTCAAACCAGTAAACCCAATGATCAATTCTTTGTTACCCCTCGTATACAATCTAGAAGATTCCACATACAAAACTCTCACGATTGGCCGTTTCTGACATCACTTTCAATCAACTAATTCTCCTTCTCGCGCATATTTCAATTAACGCAACGCCCGACAGGCAGTCGTTCCTAAGCACCCTTAACAAAGCACACAAAATTTGTAAAAAGTTGATTGAGAAAGAAAGTAGAAATTGTGAATTTAAATATAAAGAACTATTTTTAATACCTCTTCAATAACAAAAGTGCATTTGTTTATTAGTTTATTTTTAAAGTGATAGTTTGTGCAAACCGTAGTACAAAGACTCACGAAGTATATTTGTATTATATGAATTTTGTAGTCCAATAAACTGCTTCGCATAAATATTTTTGGAATAAAGAAGATTTAGTTGTTACCAATTGTGTGTTGTTATTTTTTGTTGGAAAAAAGTAACATATGATTTAATTGTGTGGAACTTGCAAATTAAAAGTATACAGTCAACTTGCTCCCACATTTGTAAAGAGAATCTAACCTGTTCTTGCCTTAGTAGATTCCTCAGTTCTTTTTCTTTGTAACTTCTAGTGGCCTTTTATATATAAGCCCTCATACTTTGGATTTATTTTTTTGTATTTTACACTTTTCTCCTTCTTCCAGGTTTTGACATTTGATATATCCGACATTTTAATTTTTGTTGAACTAATTGAGGTCTTACCGCTACTGCCTTTTTTTTTCAATCTTTATTACTTTATTTTTGCGTATTTGGCTTAGTTTCCGTTTTTTGGAGTATATATTTACTCAAATTTTGCCACTTTCAGTGAATTTCTTTTTTCATCTCTTTTGGGGGTGGTCATTCATAATTCCTCAGTCTTTTGGGCGTGGAGCTCACGGAATAGCCTCATCTCCATTCATATGTACGTCTTTGCTTATTATTGGATATCAGAGGTGGGAGGCAATTGACTGGCTGCTTTTTTCCACTTGGTGGATACTTTTCCCTAATCCATTTAACCTTTCCATTTAGTTATGGGTGATACTCACACAGATCTCTGCCTTTCGCATTCGTTGTCAGCTTGTGTGGCCACCGACCTGAATTTGCTTTCTACCCTGTTATGGGGGTTCTTCTCATTATACCTACCCAACTTAAGTTTAATTTTGAGTAGTTGGCTTTTTACTTACTCCTCCTCTCACGAGGATTTTACTCTTCAGTAACTTTACTTTTTGCAACATTATTTGGTGGTGGCGTAGTTTTACACGGGCACTTAAAAGGTGGACCCATATTTGTTCTTTTCGTGTTTATCTTAATAATATTTGTTTAACTATTAAAATATTAAATGTTTAATTGATTGTTACCACATACTTCTTTCAATATTTTACTTAATTTTCACTTTGTATTCTTTGAATTATTTTACTTTTTAACTTCATATGTTATTATATTTAATTACGTAAGTTTTGCTGTTTTATTGTAATTTAGGTTAGGTTAGGTCAAATTGTAATTAATTGTGATTTAGTACTTTGGTGAAATGTTGCCAAATTTTAGCAATTACGAATGTAATAATATTTGATGAATTATACATTCAACCTATAAATATTTCATTTGAATTTTGAACACAGTTGGTTCTCTTTTTATCTTGTTCTGTTTGTTGCCTGACTTTCAGTTTCTATTTTCCAGATTTTTCTTGTATACTGTGTTCCGAGAATTCTAATTGCTCTTGCTTGTAACCTTTTTCATTTGTTTTTGGTTTGTTATATGTTATAGTATCTCAATACGAAACCTTTCGATTGGAATATTAGTTCTTCCAAAATAAGAAAAGATCTGAAAATAAAAAAGTCCCCTGAATTCATACAAATAAGATAATTAAGTTACTGGGGCCATTTGCATAGAGTGAAAAATATAAGGCCTCTCAAACAATTTTCGGAAACAGGAATACGAAAAGAAAGAATAGAAGAAGACTAGATGAATGGGGAATGGAGCTCGAAGAAAAATTTTGCAAAGAAAAAGACATGGATAGAGGCAAAACTATTCACAGGAAATAATTGATTAGGAAGGGAAGTTAAAATCTGAATATGATTGTGGCCTAAATTGTAACATTTGAATTCAATTTAATATAATTTGATTTTAAACACTACACCATGTCCATATACATTTTTTTTTATAATATAGATATATTATTGCTTAATTTTATATATTTTTTACTAGTTTAATGAACTTTTTAGGAGTTTTCTATGAAGGAGATGATGAAAGCTATCAACATTCGAGATCTTATCAAGAATCTTACCAAAGAACGACCAAATAATGCAAGGAGATATATTTTCGCTATTATTGGAATCAACTTAATATCCGGATTGTCTGTTGGAGAGATGCACGTCATAAATCTTTATTATAGGGCAAAATTCCATTGGACTTTAACGAAAATAACAATAGTCAGTAGCATCTTTAGTTTTGTTAATATTCTTGGTACCATTTGTGGCTCTTACTTGTTTTATAAAACATTTAAAATCAAGGAACTTCCACTGTCTATTTTTGGTATTGCGTTGATAGCCATAGCGAATATTTTGCGGGGATTAGCTCCTAATGATTATTTTATATACGTTGGTAAGTAATAATAAGATAAATACATATTACTACTTGGACTACGTACTATAAATAATGTTACATTTTTTTCTGCTTTAAAATGTTCATGGACCCATAAAAGCTTATAGTGATTAAATGGGGTATTAAATAGAATTTTGTTTGGTTTCAGCAAATACACTGGGAATGTTTCATGGAATTTCTAGTCTTATGTTAAGAACGGTTTTATCTTACATTGTGGAACCAAAAGACATGGGGAAAATATTCGCTTTACACAGTGTAACTCTGGGTATTGACAGTATGATATCTGGTGCGGTTTATAATGACACAATAAACACGAATAGTGGCTTATTTAACTTTATATCTTGTGGGGCTCATGTTATTGAAGGAATTATGGTGTTGTGAGTATCATTCAATATTATTATATTCTGATTTAAGATGAAGAGCTACTGACTAAAACGTTTAAAATATTATTAGTTATTGTTAAAATTGAAAGTGCTTTTAGTTCAAATAATCTATATCTAATTTGTTTACTTTTAGTTTGCTATCAAGAATAAATTTGCCTTATTACAAAGCTCCAGAAGAAGAAGGTCCCGCATGAAATACCATTTAGAAAAAGTTTCGATGTAAATGAAATTAGAAAATTATCATTTTCTCCATCTATGTTTTGAAAATTTAAAAATTACATTTTTTACTACTCCAAATGAAGATCTACTTTTTTAATTATATAAGATTACTAGCATGTAGTATTTTTACAAATAATAAAAAGAATGTACGGTACATTTGACTATTTTATGCAACATGTTGTAGGGAGGTCCTCATATTTACGAGATTTTTTCCAATGCATGGATTTAACTTTGTTCGGATATTTATAATTATGTTTTTGACAGTTGATATGTAACAATTTCGATAAAAAAAATAATTGCACTAAAAATATGTCCAAGTCCAAGGATCGTGAATGCGCCTGCAACATGTATCCACTTTAGCTCTACAACATAGTTTCTGCTTTGTATGTTAGATTTGTGAACAGCTTTCTGAACATACGAATCCATATATAACAACGTAGCCTAAAACAATAGAAATACGCATATAGAGTGATTAAATTATTTTTTTTTCAAATCGTTTCTGTCTATCATACATATATTGGAAAATATAATTGAAATTCAACCTAACCTCATTTTGCCAGTAGTTAATTAACCCAGCTTCAAAAATGTGAGAAATGAATTTATTCAATTTCGGTAGCAGCACTGAATTTTTTCTAGCCATCACAATTGATTCCTCCCAATAAAAGTCCTCTGACATCAAAATATATTTTTCAATAACGTCATCTTTAATGTAAGACCCAATTGCAAAATTATCTAAAACAAGTAATTAAACTATGTATGTAGGCTGTAAGAAAGCAAATAAGAAATAAAATCGTAATCATGTAAATGTCTCAACAACTATGTGATTATGGATGTTAAATGATATTGAGTCAGGACCTACAGTCTCAAGAAGTACTATGACATGCCATAAAATCCCAAACACATTTAATCGCATGGTAGGGACTATTACAACTCGATCTATCGAGCTCTCAAACTTTATTTTCAAACCAAGAAATCCACATTCTTAATAATTTTGATGAATCTAATAAAAATATTTATTTATTATCCGATTGCAACCTTATCCCAAAACTTTCGCTCACGTAATATTAAATAAATAATAAATGTTATAATTGGGGAAATAAGGGTGATATTTAATTAAATCCTTGTACGTACTATTGGTTTCTAGGACGATCTATTGTTGAACGATCTGAACGTCATCTAATTGGCAAAAAGTATTGTAGTTTACGGTACCAAATTTTTTAAATATTTTCATTTTATGACTGGATTTCTAACATAATTTTTTCAGGGTAAGGCTAAATACATCAATGGAACTTGTTTATTGTTTAGTAAGAGCGTTCTTTACGTACAAAATGTTCGAGAGTTGTAGCCTTTCGCCTTTAATAGATATTTATTTACTAACAAAGAACGTAGGTCGTGCATGAATCTAACGTACTTAGTCCGTATTCATTAGTTCGAGACTTACATTAGAAAAGGTTAAAATAAATTTGTAAACTTACTTGATTAAGTAGGTATGATTTATATTAGTTTCACAAATAATAAACGAATAAACCAGCATAACACAGAAACATTTAAAGGTAGTTTTTGATTGATTATGTAAAATGGAAAAAAGTTAAATGGATTGTTGTGATAAATTATCAATGCTAACTACGTTTCAGAGCAAATTGGACCGACGTCGTTTCATAAATAATTTATAATAATAGTTTATCCATATAGACCCTTTAAGCTTAGTATAAGACACCAAATAAGTTAATCCGACGTCAATGCATTTTACAATTGATGTATAGTTTTAATTTATTTAGAAAGAATTAGAATCCCTAAAACAACCACATTGCGACACAACTAAGGAATGAATAAACGACGTCTATGTTTTCTTTTTGCATGGAAGATGAACTTGCTGCAACATTATTCTCTTCGAAGAAATAATGTTGAGGCTTACAATAAAGCATGTGATGAAAATTAGCATTTAACGTAGCGCAAAAATATAGCATCGTGAATTTGTTCAACAAAAATAAAAAATTAACTGGTATTACAAATTCATAAAACGAAAAAAAACTTTCCGTGCTCCAGCCTGAAACAACCTCAAAGCAGAGGCTGAAGGGTTTTACGAAAGAAAGGATTGAATAGTTAAAATTCTTGAATACTTGATAGATGCTAATAAGCAAAATGAAAGGAAAATCTATAATGTTGATGAATCACGTTTTACAACAGTAGAGTAGATAATCATGGCATGCACGTTAAAAACTTAGCTGCCATCCAGTACTTAAGGAATCAGTGCATCGTTATGCTTCAACTGCCTAGTCATACTAAAGATAAACTTCAACCACTAGACTTGGCCGTTATCTATCCGTTGAGACTTTAACTACATTGAAATTTAAGAAAAGTGGTTAAGAAATAATGTAGGAAAAACTATTTTGCAGTTTCAAGCTGCTATTGGGTGGAGCTTAGGAGAAAGCAGCTTTCGTGCGTACATTTGCAAATGCCTTTAAAGAAAGTGGAATATGGCAATTGGATTGCCTTAGTTTTAAAGAAATCTTCTTTTCTGATGCCAGAGCTTCAGAGCCTTATCCTCCTAAAAAGATAGACAAATCGCCGAAGCAAAAAGATTTGGAGATCTTTTTCTATGTCTTAAATTACAGTTTTTCAACAAAAGCAAGAAGCCCTTCTTGTAAAAATGAATTGAAGGCCAGGAAAGAAGTGAAACCGTCTCTACCAAAAGAGAGATTCTACCAAACGGCAGTTGAGTTTTGAAAATGAGTCCATTAGCAGGAGGGTTAAATATGAAAATAGCAGCTGTGGTGATGAATTGTGTTCAATCTAATTACTAGCAGACTCATCTAGAGGAGAAAATTTCTCTAGCGACGATAAGATACCTTCAAAATCTGTGGATATCGTTAATATCAAGAAAACTACTTGGTTTTATAGTACTAAGCGAAAAAAGTCTATTAGGTGGCTTATAATTCCAAAATTGGATGCTCTAATTACACACTGAATTACTTAAAAAAAAATATGTCTTACATAAGAACGGTTTTATATTCCCTAAAGCAACTGAAAGCTCTCCAGTTACTTACAACAAAATATAAATGGTGCTAAAAACGTTATCAAGGGCTGGAATCACTAAAAAACAAAATTGTTTACTTACTTTTAGAGTTAATTTTGAAAATATGGATGTACGATAAATGCGATGATATAAATAATCTATATTTTCTAGAGACCTAGTATTTTTTTAACATCCTTGTTACCTATATTGACTTTGCCTTAGCAATCCGACCGTATGTTGAAGTTTAACCCTATTTTAAAAGGCAATCACAGAATATTTAATATTATGCGAGCGAACATTTTGTGGCAAGGTCACGATCGTAAAATAAATAAAAAATTTAATTAGAGTCATCAAAATTAATAAATATTGGGGCCTTTTTAGTTGGGAAAATAAAAAAGAGTTTGAAAGTCAAGTTTGGATTCTGAAATGATCGAGACTGGATAATGCCCACCCCTGCAATAAAATGTGTTAATTAAGTAAAGGTGTAAGTATAATATTAAGATTCTTTTTTTATCAATAAAAAACAATCCACAATGTAACAATATAAAGCAATTATTAGTTGCTTTCAGCGTCCTATAAGAGGAGAAACTCTTAAAGTGGTCCAATTTTCAAACTCTACCCTAAATTATAAATAAATAAAATTAAAATATGACTTACGTCTTCTGCTTGTGAAATAGAATCGGTCCAACCCTGATGGGTACCGACCCAGTTAATTTTATTCTGTACAAATTCGTCTATAGTGTCTATTGCGTTTTCGTAAATGGATATAGTCATTACAGTTGCTAAACCACTGCTGTAAGCACTTGACAAAAAGAGACTGAACAAAAACAAATTTCCCATAAAGAAAGCGCCAACAAGCCCTGGAGGAATTTCGGATCGTTTAGTAAATTGAACTATAAATAATTTGAAGATTGTAAATACAGAATTTGTAAATATGTTACTAGGATAGTTAAATCGTTCGGGCCTGAAAATATAAAAAAACATTTAGTATGCTAATAACATATACAAAAGAAAAACGATAAAAGTGATGTAACACGTTTTTTTTATTCTAATCAAAACTACAAGGCTTTATGGTTTGATATTCTTATAATTCTTTGAGTTACCTGATGTCCATTAATAGCTTAAAATACGATATCAGAAAATGAGCTAATATGGAGGCAAAAAATGTTAAATTAATGAAGATCCACATTGTTATTGAATAAGAATACAAAGGTGTCAACCATCCAGCAGCTAACCTAAAATATCAAAATCCATTAATTATATTTATGGATAAAGAAAAAATTGTTTGTGACATTTTGTCAATCAAAATTTGACATACTTGGGTGCTGGAGTCAAGCAAGTTATTCCAGTTCGAATAAGCGGTTTAGATAAGTCCAGGAAATGATAGTCCCCTTCCCAAGTATACAAAGCGGCTAGAACATTAAGAAATATTAAAATCACAAAAAAGAAAAAATAACATTATTTTACAAAATCCAATATCAGCTTTATCCATCGCTAAGTTTCCAAGTAAACCATTACCAGTCCAGTTATTATAAATAATTCCCCAATAATCTTCAGAATTTATAACTAATTGAGGCGTCATATTGAGATGTTTGGCAAATGAAAGCATTGATGACATTTCAGAACCCTTGTGTTCTTCCAGAGAGGAATCTAAAAAAAAATTACTTTTTTTGCATGTTCATATACAAATAGTTAATTTTGTACTAAAGCCGTTAATACCATAAAAAAATATCTAGAGTCGCCTAAAGAATATTTTTGTACTAAAACGCCATAGATAGATATAGTAAATGCTACATCGAAGATTTGGTTTAAAGTAAATTTAATTTGCGATAATATTTATTTAATTCCAGTAAAATACTCTCAAATGAACAATCATCTTCACGCACCTATTGCTTAATTCTATGAGAAATAGATTAGTAGAACCATTCGTTGCACGACTAACGCATATTCTTACCAATAATGCTGTATGGTTCGTACTGAAATGTTGCCATTTTTAAAACCCTTCCCATCTGATTAGTTAACTTATCAGGAAATACATTTCTTTTGTAATGAAATGATTGATTACTAGAATACCAAATATCTAAGAGCTCTTTGTTTTCATTATTTTTCACCCCGACATATTTATGAGTCCAGAGATAATAAATCTCATCGGAATAAGATGCAGTCGATTCAATTACAATTAAATCAGAAACATATTTCAACTCTTCAGATCCAAATATATGTAAGAGGTTTTCTTGGGCGTTCTCTATAGGCAGAAACATGAATTTTCTTTGATTAAATCTCTCCATTTCAAGTCTAATTTGTTTTTCGAATTTTCTAAAAACTGTCAAAGGTTGCCTGCTTTTTATGATAATTCCTTGGCAGCCGAAATAATTTAGAAAAACTTTCGTGTGGATTATATTGTTCACTACTTTAATATTAATGCTGGGAATAGTTGAGTTGTAGGTGAAAGTATTCTCATTGTCAGTAAAAATAATCAAACATCTACTCTCCAAAAAATAGTTTTGGATAATTATATTAGACAATATTTCTAAAGAGAAGTTCATTATTTCAAAATATATTCTTTGATGACCATACGTTTTATATATATATATTGAAACATTTTGTTTCCTCCATGAATTTTTTAGTAATTGGTCATAATTCGCTAGAATTGAGTTTACAGATAAAAGACATCGTATTTATTTCCTAAGATGCCAAATATTGACACATTTAAATTAATGTCTTAGATCATTAAAGGTTAAATATAACGAACAAACACGCAAACTGAAATGTGAACATGATGTTTCTTTTAAATCAATTATTTATATAAATAATCGAACGTGAAATTGGTGTTTAAGGCCTCATAGATTTTATAAGAGTCTTGATGAAATATTGAAACCAAAATATACTAAACATATAAACAATTCTTATACTAAATAGTATTAGTAATAGAGATGAAAAAAAATAACATTATAAGAACGATATTAACGATAATTGGCACAAGAAAATCTATATTAAACTTATGAATGAAATCTATTGTTACGTATTACTTAGAAGAGAATGAAATGAATGAATGAAAATAATGAAAAAATGGAAATTTATTAAAAGAAGATCGAACGAAAGTTACAATGTATATACCAGTTGAAAAATATACAGAACAATTGAAAATAAATAGAGAATTAGAATAGGGAATTGAGACGATAAACTGGAGACATGTTGTAAGAATAAGCAAGAAGTCATCAGATTTTATTAATTAATTAGTCTTAAAGAAATTGTATGTAAAAAAAATCTGCAGTACTTACTGAAAAATAAGTCAATTACAGAACAACTTGTAAATCTAGGAAAAAATAAAATTTGAAATGTATTCAATACTTTTTTGAGCAGCAAAACGTCAAGTTTTCTTATCAGTAACAAATAATAATTTTCAAATTTAGCTTTTTGAAGGAATATGCTGTTTCTAATATTTCTTATTATCTATACTTCGATGACCGAGACTTTTTTTGAACCATTTTCTATAGTTTTAAAAAATATTTTAAATCAACTTCAGAAAAATTCAGACGGTTGAGTAAAAAATTATTAGACTATTAGAATCAGATAATATAAAACAAAAATAATCCAAAATTATAGTGACGGAAAATGAATCACCGTTAAATTGATGAAACATTTAGTAGAATTAAAGAAAAATTTATCGAAACGTATAGAGTTAGTTACTAAAAACAGCCCAGCCTGATATTTTGGAAGTAATCATTAGATTTTTCAAAAATCTGACCCAGGTTTTTTTATTCCAAAGGGGACACATTTTTACGATACAGAATTTGTTATATGTCAAATAGGGAATATATCACAATCATAATTTTAAATAGGGAATCATTAGAAAGGTATTGCGATGGACTAATCAGCTATATGATCATCCAGGACTTTTCTTGCGATATCATCTTTGTAAAAAAACTCTAAATTTAATTAAAGTCTAATGCCTCTTAAAAATGAAACGCAACGCCTATCTTTAGCTAATGTGTCACATTTTTTGTCACGTCAAAAATAACAAACTTTACAAAGATTAGAGAGATATCAGTGGCTTTTTTAAGTACAAACTTTAATAAAGTCGACCTTATTTTGACATCTGAGTATGCGCAAATCTGCAAAGCGTAAATATTTCCCTTAATAAAGTTAGTGCCTAACTTTATATTATCGTGAACCTCCCTTCCCTCGAACTTCACTTTCTCAGTATTTAAAATCTATAAAATATTTACGTTGGGTATAGAATTATTTTATATGTGATTTTTGTTTTGAAATGGCTAATATGTGCTAATTTAAAACTATGTCAAACACAAAAGCTATATTAAAATGTACGCGATTTACTAATGAAGACGAATTAGCTTTATTACGTGAAATACTTAACGAAAACCCTATAGGTAATCCAGAAAAATGGGAAGTTGTTAAGCAACATTTAGAGACACTTATTATAGGGAAACTATTTGCAATTACAACACTTATATTTGTTGTTGAAAATGTGGATCAAAAAGGATACTACAACACAAATTAAATAAGTCAAAAAGGTGCTACATAATCTTTAATTGAGTAAATTCTACCAATTTCTTTTATTTGTAGATCAGGAAGTGAAGGAACATATTTAGAAAGGGATCAGCTACTACAAGAAATAAGTACAATATGCAGTGAAAAAAAAATGTGCAATAGTGTCATAAGAAAAACAGATTGCTGAACTGGGAAAAGTAGCAAAAGAAAATTTCGCCATTTCATTGGTCGAAGATAATGAAGGTGATTGAAGAAGTGACTGTTTGCAAAAACCGCAGGAGGAAATGTTGATAATAGATCATGAATACAGTAAGTAGGTTTATCATACATCACTTGTACCAAATTTTGACTAAATGAGAACTTATTTGTTTTTTATAAATAGTTAATTTAAAATTGGGAAGTGAATAAATTAACAAGTTTAACTAGAGATTATTACACCGATAATGTCAGTAACTTATTTTTAAAAATATTAAATAATATTTAATAATAATCAATTGGTAAGCATTTACAGCAAGGAGGATATGTTTCATTTTTAAGTAAAATCGGATCATTTTTCTCTCTTCTTTAAATGACTGAAAATAATTCATTTAGTTTATTAAATACCTACCGAAAGTAATATGTAAATTGAATTTTGTTGCAGTGGACATAGATAATACTGTAAATATACAAGAAGAATCAATCAATTTGGAAGAAGTACTTGAGAAACCAGGAACAATTCAAATTGTAAACAAAGTGTATAGAATCCCCCAAAATGTAAATATATTTTAGGTGTGTGTATATATATATTTTTTATATAACATAAAACATTCCTAGGCTATTGCTTAAACAAAAATATATTGACATTTAGAATAATTTTTTTTCGATCATAATCATTTATAATTTTTTTTATAAATACTTAACTTTTAGAAGCAAGAAAAAGAAAAAATAATAAAAGTGGGATTTTGAAAAAGGATCCATTAGAATATCTAAACCAAAAGAATGACAAAGAAAATGAAATAAAAACAAAGGAGTTGCAATTGGAAGAAAGAAAATGAAACATCAAAGAAAGGAAATATGCAATAGAAGCAAGAAAGGTAGCACTAAAAGAAAAAAAATTGAATACGAAAACCTGGAAAGAGCACAAACAACTGAGTTTGATAAAGAAAAATTTAAGTCATTTACTACTGAAAAAAAAATGACCAATTTTCTAATAGAATCTCAACAAAATATTATTGAATTATTATTAACAAGAGTATCCGAATTACAAAGGTAAGAAATAAAATACATCATATCAATGCAAAAAATATCATTTTTGTCTTAAAAAGTAACATTTATGTAACCTTATGTATAAGTATTTTTGTTGTGTCGTAAATATTAAAATGCATTTTTTCATATATGTTTATTTTTTGTATATATTTTAACAATAAAATTTAAATATTGGACATTTTTCTTAATAAATCTATTCATCCACCAAAATATTCCTCTAAAGAAGATGTCCTCTATATTAAAATATGTTGCAGTTTGGCAACCATACAAACAAGTATGACAGTTGGTAAACAGGACTAGAGTTTTATATAAAGCATCTACAGCAACAATTCCCTCAACCCGTAAGCCTGGTCTCAATAGAAAACATACTTTTCATTATTATCAAACACCATTTTCCTTTTCAGTATATTATATAATATGCTCTCTGTAAAAATGCCAGCTAGCATCATGTCGTCTTCCTGGATTTTCTTCCATTAGGTTGGCAATAATACCATCAGGACAAAGAACTGATTGGTATTTGACGCCTTGGTACCTTTTGTGTCCAAAGTACTAATCTTGTTACGGAATTATAGGTCTGCATCTTTGTCCAGCTGTTCCATCTATAAAGCCCCAACAATTTTGTACAGCACCTTCCTTATCTCTACAATATTTTTAGTGTTACCATTAAATATATTTTAAGAAATATTTCACTTACTTGCGCATAATTCTGTAATTTATCTTGATTTAACCACTGCAAATTATTAAGATTGTTTAATAATCCTCCATGATTTTCCATTATAAGCTGCAAGATTGTTTTTATAATTTGTGGTAAAGACTGAGGAGAAAGACCAAACATACTGCTCAAATCACTTAAGCGATTAGGGTAAGCCAGTCTTTTTAAAAGTATACACATTGATGTTAAACCTACAAAGAAATTCTATAAATGCCAATTGACCTATTTTAATAATGAACTGTTATGGCAGTTTTTTTTTAAATTCACCTTACCTGATATTTTATATTGTGTCTGCTTTCTAACTTCATTTTGAATTTTTAATACTTGTAATAACCTTTGTAGATCATTTCTTTCAAATTGAAAATATAGTTTTACTTCACTATATGTAAGTTCATTTAAATAAAAAGCAGCTGGTTCTATTACACCATCTCTGTCAATCAAAATGTTATTTAATATATAATATTATAAATCTTTCTTATTTTCACCAGCCAAGATAACTGCTTCCAATATGTCTTCCATAATTAGAATTACCCACTGTAAGGTATTAGGTTAGGAAAACATGAAATAGAAGTAAAAAATAGGAAAATAGGTTAGGAATAACACAAATGTAAACGTCGATAACACTATTTTCAGATGGAAATAAACCAAAACATAAATTCGTCTTTATTACTGCCTAGACACTAAATAGTTGCTTGCTATAACTCTCTATTTATTAAGTAGTTACTAAGACAATTTGTAGCGTTAGTTAATCT
The DNA here is from genome assembly GCA_951812935.1 of Hermaeophaga mercurialis. Taxonomy (NCBI): domain Eukaryota; kingdom Metazoa; phylum Arthropoda; class Insecta; order Coleoptera; family Chrysomelidae; genus Hermaeophaga; species Hermaeophaga mercurialis. Next base: position 34,174,636 of record OX638362.1, on the reverse strand, counting down.
AAGAAGCATTTTTTGATTACGTCCAAAATGGTCTATTCTATTACAGAACACTTGAAATTGTTTCCACATTAGCCAAACATAGGCGTTGCGTTTAATTTTCAAAAGGTATTAGACTTTAATTAAATTAAGACTTTTTTACAGGCATAGAGTTAATATCGAAAAAAAGGCCATGGATAATCATATGACTGATTAGTCCATCGCAATACCTTTCTAATGTTGCCTCACCTATGGTATATTCCCTATTTAAAATTAAGGGGTTGGTGACTTGGAAGGCAGGGGATTGACATATGATAGATGTCTGTATTCTGAAAATGTGCCCCCCTTGGAATAAAAATCTATGTGTTTCAGCATTTTCTTAAAATCTAATCAATAATGCTAAACATCAGAGTGGCATGTTTTCAATGGCACACTCTGTATATAAACGAATGTGAAATATGCCCATAGATATTATTGACATCCTGTAAAAAAGTAAAGTAAATTTACCTTACATCTACCTTTGAAATTGTACATATTAGTACTTTTAGTTTCTTTAAACAATCAAAATTTTTAACCATTGCGGATAGTTAGTTTGAATATGCCAAGAATATTTATCTTAATGTCTCTTCAGCATCAGAAATAGTCGATAACCTCATTAATATTTTTCTCGTCATGTTATGGCCAACCAAATAATCTCCAAAAATGGAACTGAATTGAGAAATCCGGTAATAATTGAATTGTTAGCAATCCACAAAATAAATATTATTTCTTTTAAATTTATCACTTCTAACTAAAAGGAATTGTTTAAAGATTTCATTCGACAATTGGAGAATATTTGGGACTATTAAATAGACAAGGACTTTTAGGCCCCTGTAAAAAACAAAATGATTTATCTTATTTTAATTTACAATAATTCCATACATTCGACAAGAAAATTGAAACCTAGATGTAATTCATGGATAAATAATGAACCCTTTAATATTGACTTAGAAAAAATATTTATAAATAACTCTGTACATTAATATCCAGGAAAAACTAAATTAATATATTACAAAACAAATGAATATCTTAGAGACAATAACAATATAAATACTGAAAATATTAATAAAGATAGCGAAGAGTCTAAAATATTTGAACCGTAATTTATTATAAATATTATATATTATTTTACATATAGAGTCAGTATAAATCAGTAAATTCATTCATATACAGGGTGAACAACTTATACTCGGTTATCTTGAGAAATAGGAAAGAATGTTTTAAATACAAGTTATAGATAGAGTCATTCTTCACATTTTAAAATTATTTCGTAACATACAGGCTCATAAGGTCGCAGCATATCAAAGTTATGTTTTTTTTAATGGGATACCCTGTACGTTTTTATAATTTTATAAACCTCTTGCCGAGCTAATTTCTACGATATATCACACGTCATGTCTATTTGTTTAATAAAGGATGTACAGCCACCTGAAAATCACATTTTTTTGAATTTAGATGTATGTAGCAGCCAAACCGTTGAAAATAAAAAAAACGGTTTACATGTCCCACACTGTATCAATTTTTTTATGCCATAGTATAGAACCTAAAAATTTATTTTTAGAGAGATTTTATCATATTTCTATAATATAAATTATGACACTTTATTTACTAATACCATTTAAAGCAAAACCAATTCTTACCAATGAGGATGATTTTTTCTATCATTTGTTATCGTATTATTATTATTATTATTATTAACATTGTTGCAATTATTGTCAATTTTAATATTGAAATAACTGTTTCTGCTCTTACTTTGTGGAATCTATCCATAATAAATATAAAAAGATAAATTATAATTTCCACAGTACTCCAAAGCTTAAAAAAAAAAACTCCGTGACTAAAGGTTCGCTAATTGCATTGTCAAACGGTAACAGAAGATTGACATATTTCTTATATTCATGCTTATTTGACTTCCCATAATAAACATTTATACCCAATTAATATCAAACAATATGTTAACATCATTTTTTGTTATAAAATTTTTAAATAATAATATTCTTCTTTTATCAACAAATCCAGAAAAGGTGATATTACGAGGGCGGGTCAATAAGTCCGTGACTTTTTGAATTTCCCGCCTCTTAATTGAAATGGCAACACTGCTCTCGTCAACAGTCATCTGTCAGTTGACTCTTGTGAAAAATTGAACAAGCTGCGACATTTAGTTTGTTTTTGACAGCCGTTAATATCAGACTACCGCGTTGACTGAGAAGAAAATGGAAAAAAGTGAATTTCGTGTGCTCATTAAGCATTATTTTTTGTGGAAAAAATCCATTACGCAAACCAAGGCTAAGTTTGATAAATATTATGGGGACTCTGCACCATCCATTTCCATGGTAAAAAAGTGGTTTACTGAATTCCGATGTGGCCGTACAAGCACGGAAGATGCCGAACGTTCTGGATGCCCAGTTGAGGTCTCCACATCCGAAACAATTGAAAAAATCCACGATATGGTTTTAGCCGATCGGCGATTAAAAGTGAGAGAGATTGTGGAAGCCATAGGCATCTCACATGGCTCTGTCGTTTCAATTTTGAATGATCATTTGGGTATGAGAAAGCTTTCCGCAAGATGGGTGCCGCGTTTGCTCACAATCGACCACAAACGCAACCGTGTGACAATTTCGCAGGAATGTTTGGCGTTGTTCAATCGCAATATGAAGGAGTTTTTGCGCCGTTTCGTAACCGTGGACGAAACGTGGATCCACCACAACACACCGGAGACCAAACAGCAGTCAAAACAGTGGGTTTCTCAGGGTGAATCGGCGCCAAAGAAGGCAAAGGTGGGTTTGTCAGCCAATAAAGTCATGGCGACTGTTTTTTGGGATGCACGCGGTATTATCCACATTGACTACCTTCAAAAAGGAAAAACAATGGTGAATATTACAGCAACTTATTGGGTCGATTCGATGAGGCATTGAAGAAAAAGCGACCGCACTTGGCCAAGAAAAAAGTGCTTTTCCACCAGGACAATGCACGGGTGCACACATGTGCAGTTTCCATGGCAAAAATCCATGAATTGGGCTACGAATTGCTCCCTCATCCTGCCTATTCACCCGATCTAGCCCCAAGTGACTATTTCTTGTTCCCAAACTTAAAGAAATGGCTCGGCGGAAAGAGATTTGCCTCCAATGACGAAGTCATCTCACAAACAAATGCCTATTTTGAAGACCTCGACAAATCATATTTTTCGGAAGGGATAAAAAAACTGGAGAAACGTTGGGCTAAGTGTATAGAGCTCAAAGGAGACTACGTTGAAAAATAAAATAACTTTTTATCTAAAAACCTGTGTTTCATTCAAAAAGTCACGGACTTATTGACCCGCCCTCGTATTTTGGAACATTCGCGATATGAATGATAAAAACCATAGAATTGAGTAAACTCTCATCAAGTTAAAATCTTAGAATGTAGACATGCTCTTCACATAGTTGAAGAATTACTCAGTGAATGAAAAAAGTATGTTTCAAGATTCTCTTCGTTTTGCAGTTACTTTATTATTATTTATTGTCAACGGTGAAAATGTTCGCATCGTATATTTTAACGGCAATCTTTAACACATTTTTTTAACCAAAATAAACATTACCGTTATATAGAAATAATTCCCTTCTTAAAGGTCCTTTACTGTATTACGAAAAAAATCAAAGAAAAAATATTACATTTTCCTAACTGAACTTTTCTAACGAATCTCATGAAAGTTTTTCAGCTTTTAATATTCTCTTGACTTATCACAGATAATTTGAAGAATAAATTTTAAAAACTTCATTTTATTATGTAATAAAATAATCCTAAACTATATTATTCTATATATGTATCTTATCTTGAGTATTGCAAAACATTTTTTTCCTTCGAATATCTTGAATTCAGACTCAATTTTTAATATATTTCCACAATTATTGAGCATTCCTAAAATTTAAAATAAACTAAATGGTATAAATTACAATAATTTTAATTTATTCAAATAATAAAAATATTTAGAAACAAATATATTTTTTGGGGCCCGGATTTGGGGTACAAATATTTTAAATTTCCTTTTTAAAAAATTATCGCGTCTTCTTAAAAAAAATAGATAATGCAATAAAAAAATAATAATAATGTGATTATCAATGTTGATTAAATTTTTCGTTCATTATAAATATAGAAGAGATTTATTTTCCAATATTATTTGCTAGATTAAAGAAGGGTTAGTGAAATATGGCGTGGAATAAATATTTTTCAGTGGAGGTGCCACTTCTGGTGAGCACGTTTTGTTTTACAATACAAGGTGAGTTCTACTTTTATGTACCTAATGGAGTGGGTTATTGGTAAAAAGATGGCTCCAAATGTATCATAATTAATGGTCAAAGAAAAAGAAATTTTTTTAACATTGAGATTATAATATTATTAATTCTAAAAGGCTTTCATACTGTTTCTAAATGGATGAGATAATAATATTATTATCAATAAATAGTATATTAACATTGATTTGCAAAGAAGTTATACAATAGTGGTTCTAAGAAAAACCCTTACAGAACATTTTGTTTTGTTCCTTATTAAATGGTATGGTAATTTTTGTATTAAATTAAACAATTTTTTATATAACAGATTAATAATAAAATCATATAAATTTTTATCACAAAAACAAGTTTAAAATAAAATTCATCTAGATCTATATAAATGGGTATTTAAAGAGATCTCTTTTGAAGCAGACATTGTACTTTTATTTACAGTTGTTTAAAAATTGAACATTTTTTTAAATGTGTTTGTCGGTTCTTCATTCAATTATTTTTTTAATTATAATCATTTATTACGATTTGTTTAATAAATAAAAAGTGGCAATATTTTACTATTTATAAAATTTATATAATAATATCACGTAAACTTTTAATAATTGTTCAAAATAGTAGCAACGATTGTGATTCGAAATTTCGTTCTAGTATTTTATTGTAATTGTTAAGTGCTATTCAATTTTTTATACAGTCTATAATTGAGAGATAACGATTAATATTCATAATATTTTATATAAGTTTATACTACGTCCTTCTCTGAAGTAGCTGAAAAACGTTACTCCATCTAATAGTCGAATTGTTTATGTATCCTTTTAAAATTTTTAAATTTTAAGTCGACACTACTTTTTAAATTGTTTATAATTAAGAGGGAAGTAATCCGTGGGTTGCCGGAAACAATTATTAATAAAACTAATTTTTCTTTTGTGAACACATTTTTATTGACCTAATTTTATTTCGAATAGTTTGTTTGTAAACCATATTAAATTATTGAATTACACTCATATTAGAAAGTTAAAAAGAAAACTATTTAAATAAGGGTAGTCGGAATAATTTACTTTATATAAACTATGGTTACTAATTATTACTAATTTTTTAGCTGCCATAATTACTAATCTATATGTATACAGAGTCTGTTATGTGGTCTTAGAATACGACGAAACACTGTGTAGCGAATTGGGTAACGAAGACAATAATGACACTAAATGGCTGGAACCAAAAGTTCAACCAACAGTTAATATTATCAGTATGGTACAAAATGAGATAAACAACATTGCACCAATAATATTTTCACTATTCGTGGGGACTTGGTCTGATAAATTTGGAAGAAAACCTTTTCTCTTATTGGGCTTTGCAGGTACAAAAATTAAATAAGTAAAAAATTAATTAATTATAATTATGGTTATTATTATTATTATTATTAATATCATTAACAAAAGGTAGGAGCAATTCTTTATAAATCGATTAAATACATTTTTTGGTACTTTTGAATCAAATTTCTGGAATAAATAATTGAATAAATCATTTCGTGGTTTCAAAAATTGTTAGTGGCCACACAATTATACAATTATGTTTATTTATAAAAACTTTAACACTTTACCTGCAATTTGTAAATTTTAAAAGAAAGGTTGCACATTTTTAAATATGGATTGTTGTGTAGTTCTCTCATAAGTATTATTTTAATCTGTACATGCATATTTCGAACTTATTACTAACATCATATAATTTCTCGCAAGCTACTCCTAAATACTATGAAGGTCGTTCAACAAGTCCTTAGAAAAAGTTAGAAAAATACATTATTTGGTATAGTGTTTAATATTATTCAATAAAGTCTCCTTTTAACTCCAAATACTTTTCCAATCGTTTTTCCAACTTTTTTAATGTTCCAGTCATTCATGAAACATTTATTTAAAGCAAACTGCTAATACTGGTTTCACATATAATACAATCATATTGTGCTCTGGACCTGTATATGAAAAGTCACCATTTGATTAATTCCAAATAACAAAACTTCTGGCTCCTTGCAAAATCATACAACTATGTCGGCGTCTTCAGATATGTAGAAAGCAACTCCCTAATCTTATTCGTGTAACATTTTTTTAAACTTAGCAGTATTATTACAACAGTTATCACTGTGTCAACTACTTCAGTCTACATTTTGAAAGACAACTAACATTTTGGTTGTTGTCAAGTTTCTTTAATGTAGAGGTGTAGGAAATAATAGTTTGCGATTTCGTGTTCTTTGTCTCCGGCTTTGCGTTTCAAATTTAACGATTCATGCTTTTAGTTTCTTTGATATGTGGCCTGCTCAAGAGTTTCATTTTTGGATAATACAGGAACGCAATAATATTTGTGACTAGACACCGAATATTGATTAACGCATGTTAATGTTTTAAATTCACTCGTTTAAAAAGTTTTATTTTTTAGGAAACATATTAAATAAATTTGTGAACTTTGTTGTAGGTCTTACTTTGACTACTGTTATTAATACATTGGTTGTCCATTTTCCACATATGTCACCCTGGTGGTTTATAGTAAGTGGAATCCCTTCCATGATTACTGGAGGATTTTCCACGTTCATGATAGTGGCTTCAAGTTATTTAGCAGACGTTTCTACCGAAAAAGATCGAGTTATTAGGTAAATTTTATTTTTTTAAATTAATACATTTACAGGTAAAAAAAACATTAAACGCTTTATAAGAGAAAGCCCTTTCCTTCTATTTAAAATAACATTTTATTTTTCAGATTAGGATTACTTGAAATTATTTTTGGATTGTCATCTGTTTTGGGAAACTTAAGTTCATCTTATTTATTTTATGCCACTAGCTACGAAACTATTTATATTATTAGTTCAGTGGCTCTCGGTCTAAGTTTCCTGTATACCATATTTTTTATACCGGAGTCTTTGAAGCACGAAAAGCAGGTAATCTTTTTAAATATGTTTATTCTTTAGTACAGGGGTGAAAGAACATCTTCTTTGATTTACTACAAACATCACAAGAAATTAAAATACATAAGATTTATGTGTTTAGATCGAAATTATTAACTTGATCTCCAAATTTTTCTTTATATGATACAAAAATATAGCAAGTTTTATATTTTTCTTCAACATTTTTTATTTCCAGTCAGGCTTTCTACTTCTTATTACTTAACCTCACGTTTTAGTGTATCTCAATTTAATCTTCTCTGCTTCATATATTCTTCTAATTGATCATTCTGTTTTGATTCTTCCATTTTCCAAATTGTTCTTTTATTCTTTTTTTTCTAAGATTGTTAGTTGCCCCTGTTTGTATTATTTTTTTAGTTAATGATTTGTTATAAAGGGCGATTCATTAGAGCGATAAAGTCCAATATTACCTATATACTTGAAATTATGAAAACACATTTTCGCAGGTTGTACCAAATCTTAAAGTTTATATTTTAAAACTAGTTGCAATTGTATAAAATGTTCCGTAACGCGGTGTCAGATGAAAGTTATTTTTTTTTAAATGATACACCCTATATATTTTTGAATTTGAATTTTTCTTCAAGTGCCCATTGCAAAAATATAAATTTGTAATATTATACAGGGTATTTCAAAAGCTATTACCAGTTTTTCGTAAAAATCAACGCTCTGTATACATTAAAATGCACAACTTAAAATGTATTTTACACGTCATAGTTTTTTCGTGTTCGTCTAACTTAATAACTCAATAGAACCCCTTCCATATCTTAAAAACCGTATGCAGAGCGAGTCTAAACTCGAATACATCAGTATCACAATTTTTTTTAAATGCATCACATTGTATTTTATGAAGTCAAATGAAAGATATTTCATTATGCATCCAATTTGATAATATTATTCCCTATACCCAAACTGAATATTTTTTATGTTATTTCAATTTTATGAGATATTGTACTTCCAGGCAAGATACATTTAAAGGCAGCAATACAAAATTTACTCGCATCAATTAACTTATTAAATAGTCTAAAATTGGTAAAAAAATCACATATAAAATTATGAAAGATGCCCAAAATGATCTCCTTCTACGTGGATAAAATTTTAACGTAGCCTTAAAAGAAAGATACTAACTTAACTTTCTAAGCATATACAAATTAATACTTTGAAAAACTTGCCTTACTCTATCTTTCATATCTTTTGTAGTAGTATCTTTCCGTTGACCAGGTACATACCACTTATGCACTTATGCATTGACTTGCTAATAAAATTAACTTTCAAATTAAGTGCCACACTTTGGAACACGTAACAGTAATTGTTCCTGCAAGAGGGCGCTAAATTCAAAAATGAAGCAAAGAACAATCATATTGCTGAATTACCCATAAAATTATCTTTTATTTGATGTCTCATACTTTTCCTATTTAAATTGTATTGGTTAATATGATTGGTGTGAGGGGCCCCTTTGCTTTTTTATACTTTGGTCCTTAAAATGTTTCCCATCTTATTATTTCACGTGTTCTTAGGCCATCCTCGTTTCTACTATCCCTCAGTTTTAGCTTCCCAGATTCTTTGAATAGGTATATTATTACTTGTCCATTGTAAATGTCCTTTCTACCTTTGCTTTATAAAATGTTCTGTAGGTGCAACATCAAGTTCTTTTCTGTTTTTTCATTTCTGACTTTTTCCAGTCTATAGCATCCATATACTCTTTTTAGATATATCATTTGCTTCGCTCCTAATTTGCCTTTTTCTCTTTTTATTAGCACCCACGATTTACATCCGAATATAAGAAGGGGTCTGTAAATAGCTTTGTATACTTTCATTTTATTTGTTTTTTTACTTCTTGTTTATTAGGCATCTTTTCAGTACATGTTTGCTTTCCTATTCTTTTGTTCAGTTCTGTCTTCTGACTTCCGCTTTCTATTAGAGTTATTCCCAAATATTCAAAATTGTCAAATTGTTCAATTTTTTTTCTCTTCCAAGAATATATTCATATCTTTCTTATCTGTTACTACAGCCATAATTTTTGTATTATATATTTTCATAGCCAACCCATTCTTTTTTACCACATCGTTCCAAATTTTTATATTATCTTCTAGGTACTTTTCGTTCCCAGTAAAAAATACAATATCATCAGCAAATACAAAAATTAAGAGGTCCATTTTTTCTATTTTTCTATAACTAATATGCAATGATTTTGATTTTTGTTTAGTTTCTTTTATTAGTTCATTCTGTTTTTGCTACTTACAATATTTCTGGGTTTGTCTGTACTGACATCTCGTGAAGGCATTTTCTATATCAATAAATCCAAAATACACCGATTTGGATCTTGCTATTCTTCTGTTTATGATTTCATTAATGGTAGAAACATGATCTTGGCTACTTCTAGCTTTACGAAATCTACACTGTTCTTCGGCTAACTTTGATTTGCTTTCTCAGTCTTTTTTTCTATTATTTTCTCGAATATCTTCAATATTCAGTAAAGTTACGAGTATTTCTCTGTGATTATTGTAATTTTATTGTCACCCTCCTAAAATATAGGTAAAATTAAAGCAATTTCCCAATATTTTGAAATTTGTTCCTCTTCCAAACTTTATGGTAAATTCTTAGCAACAATCTAGCTCCTTCTTCTTCCACATTTAAAACCATTTCCGCTGTAATTTTATCAATATCTGGCGCTTTTTCGTTTTTGTAATGTCTGAAAATATCCTCTCCACCGTTCCATGATTTCCGTTTCATTTGTTAGTAATTTTCCCTGTTCACTTTTATTATCAAATTTTCAACATTTTTATTATTTCTTAAGCTTTTCAAAAGAATAATTTATGATTACTACTACTATCCCTTTCTAATTTGTAACCAGAATTTTCTCAGGTTTTCTATTTCGACTGTATTACTAGAATTTTATTTTTATTTTCACTTTGTATTTAATTTCCTCAGTCCGCCATGTTCTCTTTGTGTTTGATAACATCACGAATAATTCTAGCCGATACAAGTAGAGGAAATGTTAAAAAAATGTACCGTTTTATATAAAATTTAAAATGTTTTTTGTTATTCTAACATTTACGTAAAATCATACATTATTTCGACTGGTTGGTTTCGAAAGGAAAGTAAAGTATATTATAAGTTTGACTCATTTGTATACATTTTTTACTAAATTAATAAACTTTTTAGACATTTTCAATAGAGGAAATAAAAAAAGCAATCAATATTCGAGATCTTATAAAAAATATAACCAAAAAACGACCAAACAACGCAAGACGATATATTTTTGCTATTATAGGAATAAACTTAATAGCCGCAATCCCTTATGGAGAGATGCAAGTCATGAATCTTTTTTATAGGAAAAAATTCTACTGGACTTTAACAAAATTAACAAAAGTCAGTAGTATCTTCAGTTTTGCAAATATCCTTGGTACTCTTTGTGGCACTTACTTGTTTTATAAATTATTCAAAATCAAGGAATTGCATCTTTGTATTTTCAGTATTGTATTAATGGCCATAGCGAATGTAGTAAGGGGTTTAGCCCCTAATGATTATTTCTTATATGTCGGTAAGTAATAGTAAATTAAATATATATGTATTTTTACTCGTACAAAACGATTTCGATTCTGGGTCCCATAAAAGCTTGACTACAAAGACTATAAGAATTACAATTATAGTGCGAAGGCAGGTATTATATGCATATTATTCATGAATTAATTTTGTTTCATTCCAGCAAATACACTGGGGATATTCTATGGAATTTCTAGTCTTATGTTAAGAACGGTTTTATCTTACATTGTGGAACCAAAAGACATGGGAAAAATATTCGCTTTAAACAATATAACCATTTATATTGACAGTATGGTAGCTAGTGTGGTGTATCCGCTGGTTTATAATGCTACCTTAAACACGAATAGTGGCACTTTTAACTTCATATCTTGTGGAAGTAACATTGTAGCAGGAATTATGGTGTTGTGAGTGTTACTTAATATTATTTATTATACTGTGATTTAAAATGAAAAGTTATTAACTAAAGCCTTGCAACTATTTTATAATTATTGAAGCTATTTTTTAGTTCAAATAATTCTTTACTTATTTATTTACTTTTAGTTCGTTATCAAGAATAAAATTGCCTTATTATAAAGCTCCTGAGGAAGACGAACAGGACCCGAAAGACTTAAAGAAGTCTAGTGTCTCTCAAGACATCTCAAGTGTACATGAAAGGGTATTTAACATCCGAACAAGTCTGGATGTCAATGAAATTAGAAAATTATCGCTGTCACCATCAGTTTTTTAAATATTTTCTGTAAACATTTTTTCGTGTTTTTATTTTGAGAGAAATTTGACACTTATTATCTAATAAAAATCCGCAGTGACTAACCGGCTAATATATGTGAATCGGTTGCTATAAATAATAATCCATGACTTTTCATAATTAGTTATTTGTGGGTACGTTTCTCCCTCCTGCAATAGAAGAAAAATTGTCTTCCTGCACCAGAGACCTCTCTGAGACGCTGCGTGTCGTCGGAACTCCAAGTGAGTGTTATTTTCTCTCAACCGCCTTCATAAAAAAGATACAGTCTTTTTTAACTCGACACATAGAGCTAGTTGAAGATTTTACATAGATTTATATTTTTGTACGGTAATAAGTTTACTACTACGTAGTATTTTTTCAAATAGTAAAAGGAATGTATGTGATACTCGACTTTTTTATGTAATAAAAAGTTTTACTGAAGAGACTAATTTTTTTCTCATAAATTTAGAAAAACTCTGTGTCTCCTGCGAATTTAATTTATAGGACTTCTTATGGAAAGGTTCATCATTCTCAGTTTTTTTGTAATTAAATGTTTTTTTCTGCAGGCATTTCAAAAATCGAACTTTAGCTATGAACTATAAATTAATTGTAGCGAAAGTAAATTTTTTGGTATTTTTTGTACTTTTGAAAGAATTGTTTGTACTTTCGATACGAATTTTAATATCTACATATGTAGGCGGCTGCTCTGGGAAAAAAAATACTTTCTTTTTATTTTAACAACGCTTGTTAAAAGCGTTTCTTCTTATTTCGTTAACTCGTTTTCGATTTTCCATTCCAAAAATGGAAATTAATAAAGAATGTTACATGGAAATTATTCTACATAAAATTAGTGAAGCTGCTAAATTGGCTCCTTAAGAATTAAAGTCAAGAGAAATGGTGTAATGATAGAAACGTATCTATTATAAATGAAGAAAAAGTTATTCTTGAATAAGTACTAGAGAAACTTAAAACCTTAAAACCGTCAAGCCTCTGGAGCACATATTCGATATTTAAATCTACAATCAATATTAAAAATAATATCGACATATGCCTGTATTCGAAAATTAGCGCGTTTCTCAAACAAAATCTGTAGGCTATATACATTCCTATGATTAGCTGATGATAATACTTACTTAATCATAAATGTAAATATTATATATATATATAAGCGGTCTGATTCAGCCTTGGCCAACTACCGCATCCAAACCTCTATACGTTTCGATATCTACATATACATATCCTCCTTGAGATCTCTGTTTAACATCGCTTCGTTTATTTCCATATTCCAGTCTCTTCGCGGTCTACTCCATTTCTATCTTTCCGGTGGTTTCCATTCCTACACTTTCATTGATAATCTTGCATTGTCCATTCGGCGCATATGCCAAACTACATTGGTCGCTTTTCTTGAATAGTCTCTACTAGTCTCTTAAATTAATAATTAATGTATTATTATTCTTTTTAAAGTCTAATAAATTGGGATAGAAAAAGTATTATGCATAAAACGATCCAAAAGTAATTTTACAGGACTCGAAGAGTTACAATTCGTCTACTTGTCCCGTAAAATATAACTTTCGGAACTTGTTACGTAAATAACTATAAAATTATAATCTAGCGTTTACAAGGAAGATATTTAGTGATTACTTAAAATGTCTAGTCTTGTCTTCAAATATTGCTAAACACTTTTTTTCAAATTTCTTGAGAGCCAAGAATATTTATTTATTCAAAAGTATTGAGCATTCCTAAATGTCATAATAAATAGTTCAATGGTATCCATTAAAATGAAAGATACCATAGACGTTTTAATTTATTTACATCATAATAATAATAATAATTAACAAATATTTTATTTATTATGCATTCGAGGCCCAGAATTGGGATACAATATTTTAAATTTCCTTTTCGCAGAGATTATCGCGTCGTCCTTCAAAAAAATAGATAATTCAATATAACAATAATATGATAATCAGCAGTGATTACATTTTTTATTGTATAAATATAAAATAGTTTGATTTTTCAATATTACTTAGATTAAGAAAGGGTTAGTGAAATATGGCATGGAACAAATATTTTTCAGTTGAGGTGCCACTACTGATTGTCTCGTTTTGTTATATACTGCAAGGTAATTTTACTTTTATACAAGGTGTTATTGGTAAATTGGCGTGTTTGTACTTAATTTAGAAGTTACTTTGCTATCTAGATAATAATATAATTGATTCTATATTATTTTTTTCATAAATAAGATAAAAATTATTAGAAGTTACCCAATGGAGCTTTTAAGACCACATCTATTTATTATTAAATTCCGCCTAATAGTTTCCTTTTTATTTAAATGATAAATAATATAATCATTTGAATTTTTATAGTTTTTGAAATTTGCATGTTGTCATTTTTTGGAATATGCCTGTTCGATTTTTATTCACTGATTTTTTTGCTTGTAATCGTTTAATAATTTTTTTTAATTATATAAAAATGGAATGGGATTTTACTAGGTACTTATAATCTTGATCTAATAATATTTCATGTAATCTCTAAACACTTGTTCCAAATAGTAGCACCGCTTGAGATTAGAAATTTAATTACGAATTCCTTTTATTTAAATTTTAAGTAATATTCACTTTTTCTATACACGGTATAATTGATAACGATTTATATTCATAATTATACTGTTTAAATTTTCCTATTTTGAATTAAATAAACTTGTCTTATTCATATAGATATGAAAGATATGATCATTGACAGATTTTTTTATGTGTATTTGACTTCCCACCATAAACATTTCAACCAATCATTATCAAACAATATATTTTAATATTCTAGATTAGAAACATTTAAAATCTATTGCACGAAAGTTCAGATCTTTGAGTATAATAATAATATATAAGAAGTTATCAATAAATAAACAAATTAAATTGAAATAATATTTAATTGAATAATAATTTGTGTATTAATGTAAATAATAGTAATTAATAATATTCAAGCATTATAAATCAGTAATTTGTTAAAATTTCTACTTAATTTGTTAAAAAAAATGTCAAATTTGCATATAATAAGAAAAAACTGATGGCAAACTAGAAAAAAGTGAAATTGTAAAAATTTATTTTATATTGTGTTATAAAAACGTTACAAATAATAGTAGCATAAAATTAGATAAAATACTTAACTATGATATGAATGAATGTTCTTAAGTGATAAGAAAATACCATTTTAAAGAATTTACAAATCTTCACGCTGATGCTGGTCCATAACCATTTTGTATCGGGAAGGATTTCAAGGTGAATAATTTTCCCGTTTATGGTTAACATATTTCAAAATTAAGACAAATTTTAGTATTGACGTTTAGACAATCCCAAGTTTTATGTGTCTCGTTGTTTTGAGGATTTCTTTATTTTGATTTTTTAGTTTAATGTTTATTGTTTAAGCCGTTGTAAGAAATATTAAGCGTAAAACACTTGTGAAAATTTATGTACAAGAAATATATTGGATTGTAAATATTATTATTTCGTTTAAATGAAATCGGAACCCGCACTCATTCTCGTTTTGCATCCTACTAAAGTATTGTTAACTTATTTTCCTTCTCTAGTATATCCTTTAACTTACACACTCTCAATTTAAAATTTACTGTTATTTGTATTCATATTCTTTCACTAACTTTCCACTTTTACCCACTCTCTCAACAATTATTCCTTAAAATTCACCCCTTGCGTTTTAAATTAAAATTCTGATATGAGTTCCTCCAGCTTTAGTCAATAATCAATTTATCCCTAAATGGCAGTCTATACATATTTTTACTATTTGTACTATAATTGGAATCGTCTTTAAAATCCACACAAATTCAAGAAATAATAAATTTCAAAATCTGCAAAAATATACAGGGAGTTCTATTTAAATTAAAAAAGTTGAGGGTATTTCCGGTTAAACCGGAAGTATATTATTAACAAAAAAATATACATCAGATGCATTTTGCCTCATTGCACTTACTAGTAAAATTTCATAAATATCGTTCGTTTCATTTTAAAGATATTTACTTGGTTCCTTACATTATCCTGTAAAGAATTTGTACCACAATAAACTGTTGGAATAAAGAAGATTTGTTGGTTTTAGTAGTGTGTTTTTTATTGAAGAAAATAGTCGAATAGAATTGATACTTGCGGGACTTTCAATAAAAAGTTTACGATCCACTTGAAAAGATCATTGTTCCCACATATACATATAAATTTCGACAGCCTTTGAAATAATAATTATAGCTAAACATCAACAATACCTTTCGATTCCCTAGATGCCCGTAATTTAAATACACTCTATAGTATCGTCTTCGTCAATATTTCATCTGCGACATATACCCCTTTTTTCCCTATTTCCATTATATAAACTTCTTTAAATTTACATTTCTTCTTGTTCTTTTCTAATAATCTATACTGACTTTCTTTAATTTCTTCGGAAAAAATGTCTCTGTCTAATTTTTTATAACGTTTATTCTTATCTTCACTGTTCTATTATTTTTATTGTTCATAGTGTATCTACTGATGATATCTGCAATATTTTTCTTTCCAGCTATATATCAAAACTGTATTTTTTAATAGTAATGACCAACGGTGTATCCTTTTATTTAAAATTCAATTTTTCATAATTGCTATTAATCTGTTTCTATGGAAAATGGTTACCAATTAAGTAAAATCATAATTTCTTTAAACAAATTATAATACTCACTAATTCCAATTCCGTAGTTCTGTAATTTTTTTCATTCTCTTTTGTTATTCGTGATGCAAATTAGATTAGCATATCTTGATTTTTTGTTTTTGTACCAGTCCTCTTACTAAACTATTTATTCAGGCGTTCGTTTTAAATATAAATTCTTGTTGGAAATATGGATTAAATTATTTTCAAACTCATTTTTAAAGTCTATAAAGGTTTTTTTTGTTTCTTGGCCCGTACCCATCTTCTTCCTTTGTTTAATAGCTCTACCAACGGAATTTGTTTCACTGTTATGTTTGGTACTAATCTTTTGAAATAATTCAGCAACCCTTAAAGTCCTTTTAAAGTTTTGAAATTTTTAGAACGTTTATAATTACTGAGAATTTCTACTCTTATACTATCTATTTTCAATTCTTCCATTGTTAAGATATATTCCAAACACGTAACTTCTTTTTGAAAGAATTCATACTTTTTAATTTAATTTGGTCACAATTTTCTATTTTACAGGGGATTTAATTTTTATTCTATGATTAGAACAGATTTCTCACTTTAATTTTTATCGGCTAGAGAATGTTATCCATGAAGCTCCAATGTGGTACGTAGAGTAAAATCGTTTTAAACTCAAAATCTTTACCTCATAAAATTTAATAACATTGACTAAACTCGAGAACTAATTTCGACTTTAAAAGTCTTTGTCAGGTCTAAAATTGTAGAATATAAAAGTAACACAATGACTTGAATTTTTTTTCAATAAATTGTTTAAACCGCATTAACTTACACGAATATAAGAAAGTTTCAAAGAAAAATACTCGTAATTAAACAAGTGTAGTTTAAATAATTTTCTTTATATGTATAAAATATGGTTTACTAATTATTACAAATTTTTTAGGTGCCGTCCTTACTAATCTATATGTAAATAGGGTTTGTTATGTGATCTTAGAATACAATGAAACACTGTGTGGCGAATTAGGTAACAAAGACAATAATGACACTAAATGGCTGGAGCCAAAAGTTCAACCTACTGTTAATATTATCAGTATGGCACAGAATGAAATAAACAACATTGCACCAATGTTGTTTTGTTTATTCGTGGGGACTTGGTCTGATCAATTTGGAAGAAAACCTTTTCTCTTATTGGGCTTAGCAGGTAAAAAAAATAGTTGAATAAGCATTTTTCAAACCATAGAGAATATTGAATCTACAGGACATAGACACTTTCTGCATTCAAATCTGGAAAATACCAGCAATCCAACTAAGCTTATACAAGGTGTTCCAAAAAAAATACCAATATCCTTAGTGTGAATAGTACGTCTAAAAATAAATAGGGTTTATCCAATAAACTTAAATCTTAGCGTTTCCATTTTTGAGATACAGAGTGTTTAAAATCCAAAAATGAATATTGGCTATAACTTCTACATCACTCTGTATTTTTTTATAAAATTTCCTCCCTCTAACTTGGGCGCTACTGAATAAATCATAGTTTTAAATTTATTTTCATAAAGTTTTCTGAGTAAATTATTTACTCTTGTCATACTTCCATAAAACGAGAATTTTTCGAGATATTAGCACTTAAAGAAATGATGTCATCGAAATGAGGAATTAAATGCATGAACATAATAAAACAGACAATAAAGATTATAAAAGTAAATGACACTAAAACGATTTAGAGAAATTGTTCAAAGTGCCTGCCATTTTCTCCCCATGAGGGATTTAATGCATGAAAATACAAAAATATAATTTGCACTATTGTGTCATGTTTTTATAACCTATTTTTTTTTACTTATGAAATATTTTAAAAAGTTTCCACCAAAACATATTAAAGATAAACGTGCGTAATGTAAAAAACGAAAACTAATAATTAGTAGTCCACAGCAGTCTGTGCAAAATTGACTGTACTTAATCTGATAATTAATCGTTTGGTAACAATTGTAAATATTGTACTGAGTTCAGTCTGTAAAAATTGTTTTTGAATATTCTTTATTTGCTATCTAAAAATTATGAATACATACACGTTTATTGAGTATGCAGATATGCTCCTGACCCTAGGAGAATATCTGAGAAATGCCAGTGCGGCTGTTCTATGATATGGTGAAAAATTTCCTGATAGAAATATACCAGATAGGAAAACATTTTTGTGTGTTGAAAGGCGGGAGATTGGGTCGTTTAAATCGCAAACAATTAATTCCAGTCGATCTAGATCAGTTAGGACCGTGCAAAAAGAACAAGAAATTTTGGATGTAGTTGAAGAGGATCCAACTATTAGTGTAAGAAAAATTTCCTTAAAAATAAATATATAATGTTCCAGCACGTGGAGAGTTCTAAAAGAACAGCAATTACATCCATATCATTACCGGCAAGTACAAGAATTGATTCCAAGTGATCCGCCCCTAAGAGTAGACTATCGCGAATTATATTTTTACGATGGAAAATAGCTTTTTTTAAAAATAAAAATTTTTTACTTTATTATACAATTAACTTTAAAAACAAATTATATATGTACTAACAACTACGAATGATTTTGACTAACTAACTGCTATGAATGTTTTTTACAGACTGACTGGTACGACTGATTTTAACTGACTTCCTTACTAATGCAATTTGTTATTTGTATATATTTTATCTATTGTCTGAATAAGCATATTAAATAAAAAGACCCTATTGTTGGTGGATGACATAATTCCTCCCCTCGAAGATTCGGCTTCCGCTGTCACAGAGGAAGATGAATGTCTTGTGGCTTAATGAACATTTTCAAAATAAATGTATATGAACAGCTGTAGGTGCTCCAATTCACTGCCAGCCCCAATCACTAGAACTCAATCCATTATATTTTATTGTTTAGAGTTATGTGAAAGAACAAGTATATGAAACAGACGTAAACTATTTAAGAGCTTCAAGATAGAATTAAGTATCAATTTAATTATTTAATGAATAACCCAGGACCTCTTGACAGACTTGTTTTCTTTAAGACAACGAATTAATTTATGTTTTAGAGAAAATGGCGGGCATTTTGAACAATTTCTCTAAATCGTTTTAGTGTCATTTACTTTTATAATCTTTATTGTTTGCCTTAATTATTTTCTTTGCCTCACAATAAAGATTTGTTGTTTGTTCTATTATGTTTATGCATTAAATTCCTCATTTCGATAACACCATTTCTTTAAATGCTGATATCTCGAAAAATACTCATTTTATGGAAGCATGACAAGAGCATATAATTTACTCAGAAAACTTTATGAAATGTAAAAATAAATCTAAAACTATGATTTATTAAGTAACGTCCAAGTGTGTTTCTTCAATCCAACAGTACGCTACTGGTTGCACCTATTATAAAGGTTTTTTTGCCAAAAAAGCTCTTTAAGTTAATTAAACTGACAGACAAATTTTATAAAAAAAAGTAGAGTAATGTAGAAGTTATAGCCAGTATCTCAAAAATCGGAGGCACTAGGACTTAAGTTTTATTGGACAAACCCTGTTTATTTTTGAATGTAACTATTCACACTAAGAATATTGGAATGTTTTTTGGAATACCTCGTATATACGTAAAGGGTCATTACAAACCGGAACCGTACAATATGGTGCAATTTTTGAGCAATTTTTTTCAAAAATGAATTTCGCGAAATCAGAAACAGATCAATTATTATCGATACAAATTTGGAAACTTCTTTATTCCTAGCGACATCATCACTTTCATCAAATATTGAACGTCTACTATTATTATCAATTTTTTTGTTTTGGCCAGTGACTTACGATCAATTTTTCTATACAAAAAAAGGTTGTTCACCTCTGAATCCATTTACATGCTGTCTGAGCAAAATCTAATTTCAAGTCTAATAAATTCTACAACATTTGTTAATCCCCTTATCTTGAAACACGCAAATATTTAAAAATAATAACATTGATAGTAATCAGAAGATTAATACACTAAATTTTGATGTAAAACACACACACATACATTTCTCTCTGCATCCTATTAGCACGCATTAACTGCTTGATTCCTTTTAAGTATTATACTGACTTACATATAATCGTTCATAAATTATCTTCTCTAATTGTCCAGAATATAATAATTTTATTTTTGGTTAATACATGAACACATTAATATTTGCAACTAAACAGCGAATTTTGATCGACATGGTAGCATTTTTGAATTCATTCCATTTTTGTTCTTTTTATTCATTTGTGGGGCTGATTAAATATATTTGTAAATTTCGTTGTAGGTCTTACTTTGACAACTGTTATTAATACATTAATTGTCCATTTTCCACATATGTCACCCTGGTGGTTTATAGTAAGTGGGATTCCTTCCATAATTACTGGTGGATTTATTACGTTCATGATGGTGGTTTCAAGTTATTTAGCAGACGTTTCTACCGATAAAAACCGAGTTATTAGGTAAGAAATGAACAAAAAAGGAGAAGGAATTTTATTCAATTTTACGTGGGAAATTAATTTTGGTAATACTGACATAGTATAAAACTGTACATTTATAAAAAACACTCGTTTATACTGTTTAAAACAGATTTTTTTTTCAGATTAGGATTAGTTGAAATTATTTTTGGATTCTCATCTGTTCTGGGAAACTTATGTTCATCCTATTTATTTTATGCCACTAGCTACGAAACTATTTATATTATGAGTTCAGTGGTTCTAGGTCTAAGTTTCCTCTATACTATCTTTTTTATTCCGGAGTCTTTGAAACACGAAAAGCAGGTAAATTGATTATATACTGTAATTATATGAAATATTAAAGTTAATATCTAACAATCCTATTGAAAAACTGATATGTATTTTAACTGTTTAAAATTTTGAAAGACCTTACCTGTATAAAAGTGCTCTCATACATGCAAAATTCCATTGTAAAGGTAATCATAACAATTTTTTTGAAATTATTGCAAATTAGTGCAATATTTTGAAGAAAGTAGCACGATTTTCGATAAGTCTAAGTTTACATTAAATCTTCCAAAAATTTTAAGTATTCTAACTGAAGTCACCTCATATTACTAAGTAACGATTATCTTCATTGAAGAATTAAATTTATATATTTCCTGACTTGTTGAATTCCACTTAATTCATAAAATCGTGGACCAAGAATAGAATTACAACCAATTTGTCTGGTACAACAATTCAAACCATAACTTCGGAGTTAAGATCTGCTATTGATTCAATATACTATGTATTTATAATTACCCAATTATGGAGACAGATAATATATTCTTCAGACAAAACTAACATTATTAGTGGTAGGTTTAAACTCAAATTTATCAAAAAAACAAGATTGTAAGTGTGTAAAATTAATTATTGAAGGTGTGTCTTCATTCGTGGTGGTTGTATTCAATCCATTAGTTTAAGTTACGATCCAGTAAAAAGATAAATATAAATTATTAATATTTCATGATTTTTGGGAAATATTATTTCTTGGTATTTTGAATGTAGTATATTCGTGATAATTATAGGTTTTTCATTTATTCGAGTTAAGGATTTAAATTAGGCTCAGTAAAAATATTATAGAAAGAAAGACTTAACACTTGAGAACAAGTTACAATTATAATTTTACTTAAAATATTGGTGAATCTATTAAAAAAAAAATTTTTAATTCTTGTTCCAGTGAGGTAATTTCGTGACACATATATTAAATTTCGTGATAGACGTAAGGTATATTCGTAAGATTCCAATTATTGTATAAAAAGATTTCTAACAAAAAAATAAAATACGTTTATCAAAAAAACTAAATTCTGAACTTTAAGGTAAAATAAAATTTAACTTATTTGCAACAAGGAATAACGAAATACGCCACATCTAGATCATACCTGTCTTTTCCGCAATTCAATTGGACCAATAATAACGAAGTTAAGCGCTAATGCCCTTACGGCAACGTCCTTTGCGCATGTTTTTGTTTAAATTTAACATCTACAACACTTCTAGATAATACCAGTCTTTTTCGCAATTAAATTGAACCAATAATAACGAAGTTAAGCGCTAATGCCCTTACGGCAACGTTCATTGCGCATGTTTTTCTTTAAATTTCACATCTACGTCACTTATAGATCATACCTGTCGTTTCCGCAATTCAATTGGACCAATAATAAAGGCGGGTCCGCGAGCGCTACAGCAGCGCCACCACCGCCATCTAGTGGCAGTTTCTGGAACTTTTATTTGGAATCGGCTTTGCTCCACTACTAGAGTGGAGTTTCTTCCAATAAGTATTTGAGTCTGAGTTCTTCTCTTTTATTTTTGACATATGCTTTCCGGCGTAGCTTTGCGTCCAAGGTAATACCTAAGTATTTAGCTGTACCTGAATAAGGTATCAAATTATTATTTAGTCCGATAGGTGTAGGATCTATTCTTTTATTCGTATAGTTTAGATGGACTGATTTTGTCTCATTGAGTTTGATCCTCCACCTTTTTGGTCCAGTCGTTGATATGTGGTACTGATTTGGATATTTTTTGGTTAATTTAATTTTAACAAATTAGAAATTAAAACACTGCAATATGTTCTTTATTAGGTGTCAATTAGTCAACTAATTACTACGTATAACTCAGTTTTTATAGTGGACATATTAAATCAAGCAAAAAACCGAAAGGATTATTTACTTATCATGTGTTTAGATTGAAATGACTTACTTTACACCTATATTTTTCTTTAAGTCATACAAAAAGTTAGTAACTTTTATTATCCTTTGCCATTATTTTCCATCTCTAGTCAGACTTCCTTATTATAAAAATAGTTTTATTTTTCGTAGAAGTGCTGATTTACGTGATTCTATCTATCTATTAGGCATTTAAGCGCCTATCAGCTTCTCTCTAATCTAGTCTGCCCATTTTCATTTATTCTTCTATTTAGCCATTCTGTATTATTATTTTGCTTGTAACCTTTTATTTGGTTTTTGGTTTTTCATATATTTTAGTGCCTTACTCCCAAAAGATGTTGCAGTAATTTTAGATTGGAATATTGATTCTTCGAAAATAAGGAAAATCCAAAAAAGAAAAACCTTGAATTAATATAAAAAAGAAAATCGAGTTGGTGGAGACGCTTATAAAGAATGAAACACGCAACTTACGAAACAAGTTTATGACGCAAGGATAGAGAAAAGTAAGAATAGAAGACGATATAGACCAATATGAAATGGATAGAACAAGCATTGTAAAAGGAAGGACATATTTTATAAAAGCAAAAATATTTACAAAAATTAATAATTAAAAGAAAATTTTTAAATAAGATTGTTGTATAAATTGTAGTAGTCGAATTTAATATAATTTGACTATACATTCTTACTCTACACCTCATACATATGAGTATATATACAGGTACATTTGTTATATGATATAATTACATTAATAATTAGATACATATATATGTATTTTTTACTAAATTAATTAACTTTTTAGGCATTTTCAATGAAAGAAGTAATAAATGCGATGAATATTCGAGACATTATAAAGAATCTTACCAAAGAACGTCCAAACAATGCAAGACGATATATTTTTGCTATTATTGGAATAAACTTAATAGCCGGAATCCCCTTCGGAGATATGCACGTCATGAGTCTTTTTTATAGGGCAAAATTCGGCTGGACTTTAACAAAAATAACAATAGTCGGTAGTATCTTCAGTTTTCTGAATATCATTGGTACTATTTGTGGTACTTACTTATTTTATAAAATATTCAAATTCAAGGAACTTCCACTTTGTTTATTCAGTATTGTATTGACTGCCATATCGAATTTTTTGAGGGGAATAGCTCCTAATGATTATTTCATATACGTTGGTAAGTAATTGTGAGTTAAATATATATTACTACTCATACAGAAGAGTTCTGATCCCTTAAATTTTGAGATCCTCTTTCATTTCCTATTTCATTTTCATTTCGGAATATCCCGGAACCCATAGAAGCTACGCAACTAATACTCTTTCAAAGACTAGAAGAATTATAATTATAGTGGGTAGTCGACTATTATATCCATTGCTCTAAATTAATTAGTATTTTGTTTGGTTCCAGCAAATACAGTGATGATATTTAATGGAATTTATAGTCTAATGTTAAGAACGGTTTTATCCTATCTTGTGGAACCGCAAGACATGGGAAAAATATTCGCTTTAAACCATATAATCTTTAGTATTGACAGTATGGTAGCTGGTGCGGTGTATCCAATGGTTTATAATGCTACGTTAAACACGAACAGTGGCATATTTAGCTTCATATCTTTTGGATGTCACGTTATTGTTGGAATCATGGTATTGTGAGTATTATCTAAAATTACTATACTGGTAAAGTGAAGACCTACCGATTAAAGCCTTGCAATTTTATTATTTATAAAAATTGAAGCTGCTCCTAATTGAAATGATTCCTTTTTATTTTGTACTTTTAGTTTCTTATCAAGAATAAAATTGCCGTATTATAAAGCTCCAGTAGAAGAAAAACAGGACCAGAAAGACTTAAAGAAGCCTAGTATTCTCCACGACATTTCAAGTGCACATCAAATACCATTTAGCACCCGAGCAAGTCTCGATGTTAATGAAATTAGGAAATTATCACTATCAGCGTCAATTTTTTAAATCTTGTTTCGACTGTATTAGTAGGATTTTCTTTTTATTTTCATTTTGTATTTAATTTCCTCAGTCCACCATGTTCTCTTTGTGTTTGATAACATCACAAATGATTCTAGCCGATACAAGTATAGTATGATAGTTAAGGAAATGTTAAAAAAATGTACCGCTTTATATAAAATTTAAAATGTTTTTTGTTATTCTAACATTTACGTAAAATCATACATTATTTCGACTGGTTGGTTTCGAAATGAAAGTAAAGTATATTAAAAGTTTTACTCCTTTGTATACATTTTTTACTAAATTAATAAACTTTTTAGACATTTTCAATAGAGATAATAAAAAAAGCAATCGGTATTCGATTTCAATGAAAGAAGTAATAAATGCGATCAATATTCGGGACATTATAAAGAATCTTACCAAAAAACGACGAAACAACGCAACACGATAAATTTTTGCTATTATAGTAATAAACAAATAAATTTTTTTTTTAAATTTTTACATTTTTCTAAACAATGACCAAAGTTTGATTAACAATTTCCATTAAATTTACAGAATTTTGATTAGTTTAAAAATTATCGATATTACATAAAGATCATTGAAAATATTCTTATATTGTTTTAACCAATTTTATTTCATTCATGTGCCTGCACCTAGCAATCATTGTTCAATTCAAAGCCAAATTATATGATATCTCCTTTAGACTGTTACAATATATATCTTAAATAAAGTAAGGGAAATGCACCATCCCTGTCTAAAGCCTTTATTTTCCAAAAATTTTTCAGAAGTTTCCTGTCCGATCTTGGTTCAACTTTTCGTGTTCTAATAAAATTGTTTTACTGCACTGACATACATTACTGGTACTCCTTTATCTCTTAAGGCTTCCCATGGTTTACTTATTGACACAGTATCGTAGGCTTTCTTAAGATCAATAAATATTAGGTGTAACTCTTTAGAGTGTGCTATAATTTTTTTTGGGCAAACTTTCAGACAAAAAAAATTATCGACACAGGATTGCCTATCACGGAAACCGCTATGCTCTTCAGCATCTTCAATTTCTCCCTCTATACGACTTTTTAATAGACGTCCATACGGTTTATTAAAAGAAGACGTTACCCTTATGCCACTATTTTTTTTCTTTTTTTGTGAATGGAACTTATGCGAGCTATTTTCCTGTTCTCTGGAACCTCTTCTCCTTTTATACCTATATTAAATCTAGAAGTTAGTTTTTCTAAAACAAAGAAAGGAGAGGACTTTACAAGTTCTATTGCTATCTCTCCGGGACCTGCTGCTTTGTTATTTTTCATAAATTTCAGTGCCTGTTCCACTTCCGTCCGATTCAAATCCGGTTCTTGTATGTCTATTGGTTCCTTTTCATATTCGATGTTCCTAAACTCTTTCCGAATTTCTGTCAACAGTTCCTGATAATACGGTCTAATATTTTGATCTCTGTCTTGAACCTCTAGAGGCTCTAGGAGACTATAAAGGTAAATATTAAATCTATTATTTCTTCTTCCCTTTCATTCATTTTTCTCTATATTTTAGGTTGCAAGAGTAATTGATCTGTAAGGGACTTACCAGCATGAAGAATTATGTAAGACAAACTTAAATGATATAGGAGACAAAAAAACAGTGTTAGTAATTAAGGTTTTTAATTCAAAAACACATACTGAAAGAACTATTTTCATTACTGGAGAAAATAACATTTGTTTTTAAGAAGACATTTGTGTAGCAAACATACTACATCGTAGATTATGAGTATTTTACAAAACGAAAAGGAAACTATAAACCTGTTTGTATTTACACTTTTGGATATATTGCCTACAAAATTGTAGAATTTCTTAAATTGTCCCTGTGGTGTAACTTGTTTTGTTTATTAGAAAAACTTAAGACTTTTTTAAAAAAATGTATTATATTTTTTTTATTTATGTTATTGCTTATCAATTGTTGTTTTTTTTTTATCACCTCGCCTACTTCGTCTTCTCTTCCTACGGAAAATCCTGCTAGGATTCTCAAAAGGAATAATATGTCTTAGTCATTACTGAAAAAGAAGAGACCAGATGGTTGTCGCCCAAAAACCAATTGCACATAACCAAAAAAGTAAAAATAATGACATAAAACGTCAAACATAAAAAAAAATAAAATGTCAAAATTCTTTGTGGGCTCGTCAAATGGAACGCAAGCACCACAAATACTCCCCCTGTGATAAAAATTGATCGAATAAATTGATTAATAATTAATCAAATCTAAAAAATTGATAACTAATATTATACTAAATTATTAATAGAAAAAGTGACCTTTTTCGTCTTTTTGATTGGCACTTGTGTGCTGACGATTTGCTCATTTAAAAAGAAAGCTGGTTTAGTCATGTCAATGTTGACAGTTACTTCACGATTACCTTTCAAGATTTTAAAAACTTTGTCAGTCCTAGAAATAACTTTGAAAGGGCCGTCGTATGGTGCTGTTAGGCTCGGTTTGATGCTTGGAACTTTTAAGAAAACGAATTCTGAATTTTTTAATTCTGGGTGAACGAATGTATTCGGTGAACCATGTCTTTGTACTTGAGATGGCTTAATGTTGTTGAAAATTTCACGAAGTTTAATTAAAATAGGATAAATATCTACATTTTCTTTAGAATTATTAAAGAATTCACCAGGAAGACGTAGCGTTTGTCCATAAACAAGTTCCGAGGATGAACATTGTAAATCCTCTTTGATTGCAGATCGCAAACCTAGAAGAATCAAAGGTAATTCATCTTTCCAAGTATTTGAAGTGAGTTTTGCCACAAGGGCTGATTTAAGAGTTCGATGGAATCTTTCAATCATGCCGTTTCCTTGTGGATGGTAAGGTGTGGTGTGTAAACTCTGAAAACCTAGTCTTTTACTAAATTCTTTGAACATGCCTGATTCGAATTGAGCACCTTGATCGTGTGTGATTTTATATGGTATTCCGAAACGTGGAATATATTGATTTATTAAGGTTTTAATGATATTGTCTGATTCGATATTTCTTAGTGGGTATACTTCCATCCACCTAGTGACTCTGTCGATTACCGAGAGGACGTAAGTGCACCCTCCAGAAGGCTTTAATGGACCTACTAGGTCTATATGAATATGTTGAAATCTACCTTCTGGCACGTTGAAATCTCCTACAGCAGATTTGGTGTGTTTGTTAACTTTTGCCTTTTGGCACTGAATACATGATTTTGTCCAAAGACATATGTTCTTGTTCATGCGGGGCCAAAAATAAATTTTTTTAATTGATTAAGCTGTGGCTTTGATGCCTAAGTGAGCTACGTTATGTACTTTAAGAAAAGTACTATAACGTAAACTTTGAGGAATATATATTCTTTGTTTGTTAGTGGAAGTTTCGTACCAAATTTTGAAATTGTATGTTTCAACGTTAATTTGTTTAAGGAATATTTTACTATTTTTCTTATTTGATAAAATTGAGAGATCTTGTTTTTGTAGAAGATTAGCTAGTTCTGTGTCTGAGTTTTGTTCATTAAAAATATCTTGTAAAGTGAAATTTATGTTATTAATTTGATCGTACTCAATTCGACTCAAAAAATCAGCAACTTCAACATTCTTACTGCCTACGTATTTAATTTTGTTAGTGAATTGTAAAATATATTCGAAATATCTAAACTGACGTGGTGATCTTTCGGATTTTGAGAAAATTGCCTTTTCAATAGGTTTGTGATCAGTCAATACTTGGAAATCGGTGCATTCTAGCATGTAACGAAAATGTTTAATTGATTCGTAGATGGCAAAAAGTTCTTTGTCAAAAACACTGTAGTTTAGTTGGCTTTTCGTTAATTTTCTAGAAAAATATGCTAAAGGTTGTCTAACGTTTTGGACAACTTGCTCTAAAGTGCTGCCAATAGCTGTTGAACTAGCGTCTGTGGTCAGTACCAATTGAGCACCTTCCTTAGGATGATTTAGAAGAGATGCTTTAATTAACAATTCTTTTGCTTTTTTAAAACATTCTTGGCATTTTTCCGGCCAGGTTTCAATATTTTTAATTTTCTTATGGTTTAAAAAATTAATAAGTTCATGTAATGGAGTTAATATTTCTGCAAAGTGAGGTACAAATTTATGATAAAAATTGATCATTCCGACAAACCTTTGTAATTGTTTGCAAGTTTTAGGAATTTCGTAATCTGAAATGACTTTAACTCTTTCATCAGATGGCAGAATTCCATCTGTAGTGATAATGTAACCTAAAAATTTAACCAAAGTGACACCAAAAATACATTTTGAAGGTTTGACATTAACGCCATATTTTTCTAACCTTTGAAATAAAATATCGAGGTGATGTAAGTGATCTTCTTCGTTTTTACTAAAAATTAAAATGTCGTCTAGGTAAACGAATAAGAAATCAAGTCCCCTGGTGACTTCATTAATAAATCTTTGGAAAGTATTTCCAGCATTACGTAAACCGAAAGGAGTACGTAGAAATTCAAATGCACCAAATTGAGTAGTTATTGCTGTTTTATAAACGTCTTCTTCAGCTACGGGTATTTAATGATATGCCCTAACTAAGTCAATTTTTGAAAAAATTTTGGATCCATGAATTTTTAAATTAACGTCTGATATTAATGTTAATGGATAACGTTCCGGTATCGTTTGTTTATTAAGAAGACGATAATCACCACAGGGACGCCAATCTGCACTGTCTTTTTTAGGAACCATGTGCAATGGTGACGTCACTGATGATGAAGTTGGCAAAGCTAGAAGGGAAGTCGGTACAGTAGCTAAAGATGTACAAGCTGCACAAAAAACAGTCGTCTCTTTGGAAGGAAAAATTGAGTCAAAGATAAGTGAAAGACATAATATTTTGATGCAGTGTAAGATGGATGATATAGCGATACCAATGATAGTGGGAAATATGGAGGATATTGCTGCTTCTGATCCATCTCAATCATCATCTTCTATTGGAGATATGAGTTCCAGTACACAACAATATGAAAAAGAAGCCAGAATTAAAATTGACTACAGTAGCCTCAGGGAAGACTTCAAAGATCTAGACGAAAAAGACGAGTTGTTTATTAGAAAAACTTAAGACTTTTTAAAAAAAATGTATTATATTTTTTTTTATTTATGTTATTGCTTATCAATTGTTGTTTTTTTTTTATCACCTCGCCTACTTCGTCTTCTCTTCCTACGGAAAATCCTGCTAGGATTCTCAAAAGGAATAATATGTCTTAGTCATTACTGAAAAAGAAGAGACCAGATGATTGTCGCCCAAAAACCAATTGCACATAACCAAAAAAGTAAAAATAATGACATAAAACGTCAAACATAAAAAAAAATAAAATGTCAAAATTCTTTGTGGAAGGAGTGCAGCCACTCTAATAGCTGATGGTGGTAGTATAACCAATGTTAAGAGACATGAGAGGGTGGAAATCAACCAGTGTAGCAGAATGATATACAGAAAATTATTTAAGAAACGACGATTCAAAATGATCATAACGAAATTAATATCTCGAAACCTAATGTAAGCATTAATACATCTAATATTATTTCCAACACTACCACTTCTACTTCTGTTAGTATTCCTGCTACTATTAATATAAAAAATTACTGCAATTCTATAATCAATATTCATAATTAATGGTTCTCTTCATAATTAATTCCTCTAATTGTATAATTAAATTAATAATTAATGTACTATTATTCTTTTTAAAGTCTAATAAATTGGGATAGAAAAAATATTATACCTAAAACCTATATCCCGTAAAATATAACTTTCGGAACTTGTTATGTAAATAACTATAAAATTATAATCTAGCGTTTATAAGGAAGATATTTAGTGATTACTTAAAATGTACAAGATATTGTCTAGTCTTGTCTTCAAATATTACAAAACACTTCAAATTTCTTGAGAGCCAAGAATATTTATTTATTCAAAAGTATTGAGCATTCCTAAATGTCATAATAAATAGTTCAATGGTATCCATTAAAATGAAAGATACCATAGACGTTTTAATTTATTTACATCATAATAATAATAATAATTACCAAATATTTTATTTATTATGCATTCGAGGCCCAGAATTGGGATACAAGTATTTTAAATTTCCTTTTCGCAGAGATTATCGCGTCGTCCTCCAAAAAAAATAGATAATTCAATATAACAATAATAATATGATAATCAGCATTGATTACATTTTTTATTATATAAATAAAAAATAGTTTGATTTTTTCAATATTACTTAGATTAAGAAAGGGTTAGTGAAATATGGCATGGAACAAATATTTTTCAGTTGAGGTGCCACTACTGATTGTCTCGTTTTGTTATATACTGCAAGGTAATTTTACTTTTATACAAGGTGTTATTGGTAAATTGGCGTGTTTGTACTTAATTTAGAAGTTAATTTGCTATCTAGATAATAATATAATTGATTCTATATGATTTTTTTCATAAATAAGATAAAAATTATTAGAAGTTACCCAATGGAGCTTTTAAGACCACATCTATTTATTATTAAATTCCGCCTAATAGTTACCTTTTTATTTAAATGATAAATAATATAATCATTTGAATTTTTATAGTTTTTGAAATTTGCATGTTGTCATTTTTTGGAATATGCCTGTTCGTTTTTTATTCACTGATTTTTTGCTTGTAATCATTTAATAATTTTTTTTAATTATATAAAAATGGAATGGGATTTTACTAGGTACTTATAATCTTCTTGATCTAATAATATTTCATGTAATCTCTAAACACTTGTTCCAAATAGTAGCACCGCTTGAGATTAGAAATTTAATTACAAATTCCTTTTATTTAAATTTTATGTAATATTCACTTTTTTTATACACAGTATAATTGATAACGATTTATATTCATAATTATACTGTTTAAATTTTCCTATTTTGAATTAAATAAACTTGTCTTATTCATATAGATATGAAAGATATGATCATTGACAGATTTTTTTATGTGTATTTGACTTCCCACCATAAATATTTCAACCAATCATTATCAAACAATATATTTTAATATTCTAGATTAGAAACATTTAAAATCTATTGCACGAAAGTTCAGATCTTTGAGTATAATAATAATATATAAGAAGTTATCAATAAATAAACAAATTAAATTGAAATAATATTTAATTGAATAATAATTTGTGTATTAATGTAAATAATAGTAATTAATAATATTCAAGCATTTATATTTAAAAATTTAAAATTTAAAATTTAAAAATTTATATTTATTTATAAACAAATTTAATTGAAATAATATTTAATTGAATAATAATGTGTGTGCAATAATATAAAATATGTAAAAGTGATCAGTATACATTTAACATTAATTACGCAACGCAATAACTTCCTAATTAATGGCTGTAAATTATAATTTGTATTATTTTTGAAATATAGCATATAAAATTAAGAACATGTAAAATTACAAATTTAAAT
The DNA here is from genome assembly GCA_951812935.1 of Hermaeophaga mercurialis. NCBI lineage: Eukaryota > Metazoa > Arthropoda > Insecta > Coleoptera > Chrysomelidae > Hermaeophaga > Hermaeophaga mercurialis. The sequence continues at coordinate 34,142,488 of OX638362.1, read as the reverse complement.
GTGTCAACATTTAAAAAAAATATTCGTTTCATTTGTAATAGTTTAAATTAAATAAAAAATACTTCTTTGGAAAGAAATGTTACTGATATTTGATAATAATTATAGCCAGAAATTCGAAAACATGCTCATAAAGATGTAATGAAATCTCGTATAAAAAGTTATTATGCAAAGTTTTTCATAAAAAATTGAAAGAAAAAATATCAAATTTTATTAGAAAGTAATCATATTAATGTAAATAAAAGTAATTAATAATATTCAAGCATTATAAATCAGTAATTTGTTAAAATTACTACTATATTTGTTAAAAAAATGTCAAATTTGCATATAATAAAAAAAACTGATGGCAAACTAGAAAAAAGTGAAATTGTAAAAATTTATTTTATATCCTTAAAAAAAGTAAAATGAATTGGATTTAGTCACTTACTACAGATGGTGATCTTCGAATTATTTTTAGTAATTCCTGATGTTTGATAAAACCTTTACAAGTATTTCATTGTCAATTAAATACATTTTTATGGAACTCGCATACCTTTAAAAAAGGACAAACAATTTTTAAGTGTATAAAGTGTTATAAAAGCGATACAAATAATAGTGGCATAAAATTAGATAAAATACTTAACTATGATATGAATGAATGTTCTAAAGTGAAAAGAAAATATCATTTTAAAGAAGTCTTCACGCTGATGCTAGTCCCTAACCATTTTGTATCGGGAAGGATTTCAAGGTGAACAATTTTCCCGTCAAAATTAAGACACCTTTTAGTATTGACGTTTAGACAATACCAAGTTTTATGTTTCTCGTTATTTTGATGATTTTTTTATTTTGATTTTTTAGTTTAATGTTTATTGTTTAAGCCGTTGTAAGAAATATTAAGCGTAAACCACTTGTGAAAATTTATGTACAAGAAATATATTGGATTGTAAATATCATTATTTCATTTAAATGAAATCGGAACCCGGCTTCAGAACATTTTTGAACAAACATAAATCTAATAGAAAATATACAAACTGCGCCCAACAAAATTTGTAATTTTGTCTTATTTATTATTTACTTTCATAACAAAATATAATCTTACTATATATACAGTATGATTTCTTATAATACTACTATAAACTTCCTAGATTTAATTACTCATTCAATACTAAGCCACATAGAAATTATTAAAAAAGTTTTGGAATACTCTTGAAATTCAAGATAAGTATAATTTATTTTTCAAATATATTATGAATAGATTCCATAAAGCTAGAAACAGTTGATTAAATTTTATAATTCAATCTCTTCACAAACGTGGGTTATCCCTTAATAGCCTTATAAATAAGATTTTAGGTTTTATTTGCTAAACTTGTTAGCGAGAAACTTTATACGAACTCAATTTTTTGTTTCTAAACCGACCGTTGTTTTTCGCTATTCTTGTATTTTCCTTTTAGTCAATTGTTATATCTGCAATTCTTACTTCTTCCGTATATTTTATTTGCCTTCTGATGTATTCTCTTTCTCTTAAAGATGTGTCCTCTATCCTTTCCGTATACTTTTTTCCTCTCTTTTTTGCACTCATTCTCGTTTGCATATCCTACTAAAGTATTGTTAACTTATTTTCCTTCTCTAGTATATCCTTTAACTTACACACTCTCTATTTAAAATTTACTGTTATTTGTATTCATATTCTTACTCTTTCACTACCTTTCCACTTTTACCCACTCTCTCAACAATTATGCCTTAAAATTCACCCCTTGCGTTTTAAATTAAAATTCTGATATGAGTTCCTCCAGCTTTAGTCAATAATCAATTTATCCCTAAATGGCAGTCTATACATATTTTTACTATTTGTACTATCATTGGAATCGTCTTTAAAATCCACACAAATTCAAGAAATAATAAATTTCAAAATCTGCAAAAATATACAGGGAGTTCTATTTAAATTAAAAAAGTTGAGGGTATTTTCGGTTAAACCGGAAGTATATTATTAACAAAAACATATACATCAGCTGTATTTTGCCCCTTTGCACTTACTTGTAAAATTTCATAAATATCGTCAGTTTCGTTTTAAAGTTATTTACTTGGTTCCATACATTATCCTAACTATCTATAGAATTTGTACCACAATAACCTGTTTTCATAGAAGGTTGTTGGAATAAAGAAGATTTGTTTATTTTAGTAGTGTGTTTTTTATTGAAGAAAATAGTCGAATAGAATTGATACGTGCGGGACTTTCAATAAAAAGTTTACAATCCACTTGAAAAGATCATAGTTCCCACATATACATATAAATTTCGACAGCCTTTGAAATAATAATTATAGCTAAACATCAACAATACCTTTCGATTCCCTAGATGCCCGTAATTTAAATACACTCTATAGTATCGTCTTCGTCAATATTTCATCTGCGACATATACCCCTTTTTTCCCTATTTCCATTATATAAACTTCCTTAAATTTACATTTCTTCTTGTTCTTTTCTAATAATCTACACTGACTTTGTTTAATTTCTTCGAAAAAAATTTCTCTGTCTAATTTTTTATGTTTATTCTTATCTTCACTATTCTATTATTTTTATTGTTCATAGTGTATCTACTGATGATATCTGCAATATTTTTCTTTCCAGGTATATATCAAAACTATATTTTTTAATAGTAATGACCAACGGTGTATCCTATTATTTAAAATTTAAATTTTTATAACTGCTATTAATCTGTTTCTATGGAAAATGGTTACCAATTAAGTAAAATCATAATTTCTTTAAACAAATTATAATACTCGCTAATTCCAATTCCGTAGTTCTGTAATTTTTTTCATTCTCTTTTGTTATTCGTGATGCAAATTATATTAGCATATCTTGATTTTTTGTTTTTGTACCAGTACTCTTACTAAACTATTTATTCAGGCGTTCGTTTTAAATATAAATTCTTGTTGGAAATATGGATTAAATTATTTTCAAACTCATTTTTAAAGTCTATAAAGGTTTTTTTTGTTTCTTGGCCCTTGCCCATCTTCTTCCTTTGTTTAATAGCTCTACCAACGGAATTTGTTTCACTGTTATGTTTGGTACTAATTTTTTGAAATAATTCGGCATCCCTTAAAATCCATTCAAAGTTTTGAAATTTTTAGAACGTTTATAATTACTGAGAATTTCTACTCTTATACTATCTATTTTCAATTCTTCCATTGTTAAGTTATATTCCAAACACGTAACTTCTTTTTGAAAGAATTCATACTTTTTAATTTAATTTGGTCACAATTTTCTATTTTACGGGGGATTTAATTTTTATTGTATGTTTAGAATAGATTTTTCACTTATAATACCACTAGTGCCTAAATTATTTCTTTGACTCGGGATAATTTTCAAAATATTCGTGAGTTCGAAAAAATTTCCTGATAATAATTTAGGCACGTGTGGTATTCGGTAAGAAAATTTTACACCATAAAATTTCAAAACTTGACAGACATGAATTAAAAATAACACCGTCAAGTCGTTATGTCATGCGCATATAAGCGCTTCTATAGGTCAAAAAAATTTCCAGTGTAATTTCTTCTAGGGTACCCACCAAGAGAAAAATTTCCGGAAATTTTGGAGGTTGCCATAGAAACCATTTAAAATAAAAGCATTTGATTGGTTATAAAATAGAGGTGTAAAATTTTCACTTTAATTTTTATCGGCTAGAGAATGTTATCCATGAAGCTCCAATGTGGTACGTAGAGTAAAATCGAATTAAACTCAAAATCTTTACCACATAAAATTTAATAACATTGACTAAACTCGAGAACTAGTTTCGACTTTAAAAGTCTTTGTCAGGTCTAAAATTGTAGAATATAAAAGTAACACAATGACTTGAATTTTTCTTCAATAAATTGTTTAAACCGCATTAAGTTACACGAATATAAGAAAGTTTCAAAGAAAAATAATTAAACAAGTGTAGTTTAAATCATTTTCTTTATATGTATAAAATATGGTTTACTAATTATTACAAATTTTTTAGGTGCCGTCCTTACTAATCTATATGTAAATAGGGTTTGTTATGTGATCTTAGAATACAATGAAACACTGTGTGGCGAATTAGGTAACAAAGACAATAATGACACTAAATGGCTGGAGCCAAAAGTTCAACCTACTGTTAATATTATCAGTATGGCACAGAATGAAATAAACAACATTGCACCAATGTTGTTTTGTTTATTCGTGGGGACTTGGTCTGATCAATTTGGAAGAAAACCTTTTCTCTTATTGGGCTTAGCAGGTAAAAAAAATAGTTGAATAAGCATTTTTCAAACCATAGAGAATATTGAATCTACAGGACATAGACACTTTCTGCATTCAAATCTGGAAAATACCAGCAATCCAACTAAGCTTATACAAGGTGTTCCAAAAAAACATACCAATATTCTTAGTGTGAATAGTACGTCTAAAAATAAATAGGGTTTGTCCAATAAACTTAAGTCCTAGCGCTTACCATTTTTGAGATCCAGAGGGTTTAAAATCCAAAAATGAATATTGGCTATAACTTCTACATCACCTTGTATTTTTTTATAAAATTCATTAGTCAGCTTAATTAAATTAAGTGGCTTTTTTGGCAAAAAAGCCTTTTTAATTGGTGCAGTCAGTGGCGTATTGCTGGATTGAAGAACCCCTTTCCCCCTCTAACTTGGGCGCTACTGAATAAATCATAGTTTTAGATTTATTTTCATAAAGTTTTCTGAGTAAATTATTTACTCTTGTCATACTTCCATAAAACGAGAATTTTTCGAGATATTAGTACTTAAAGTAATGGTGTCATCGACATGAGGGATTTAATGCATGAAAATACCAAAATATAATTTGCACTATTGTATCATGTTTTTATAACCTATTTTTTTTTTACTTATGAAATATTTTAAAAAGTTTCTACCAAAACATATTAAAGATAAACGCGCGTAATGTAAAAAACGAAAACTAATAATTAGTAGTCCACAGCAGTCTGTGCAAAATTGACGGTACTTAATATGACAATTAATCGGTTGGTAACAATTGTAAATATTGTCGTTAGGTACTGAGTTCAGTCTGTAAAAATTGTTTTTGAATATTCTTTATTTGCCATCTAAAAATTATGAATACATACACGTTTATTGAGTATGCAGATATGCTCCTGACCCTAGGAGAATATCTGAGAAATGCCAGTGCGGCTGTTCTATGATATGGTGAAAAATTTCCTGATAGAAATATACCAGATAGGAAAACATTTTTGTGTGTTGAAAGGCGGGAGATTCGGTCGTTTAAACCGCAAACAATTAATTCCGGTCGATCTAGATCAATTTGGACCGTGCAAAAAGAACAAAAAATTTTGGATGTAGTTGAAGAGGATCCAACTATTAGTGTAAGAAAAATTTCCTTAAAAACAAATATAAAAAGTTCCAGCACGTGGAGAGTCCTAAAAGAACAGCAATTACATCCATATCATTACCGGCAAGTACAAGAATTGATTCCAGGTGATCCGCTCCTAAGAGTAGACTATCGCGAATTATATTTTCACGATGGAAAATAACTTTTTTAAAAAATTTTTTACTTTATTATACAATTAACTTTAAAAACAGATTATATATGTACTAACAACTACGAATGATTTTGACTAACTAACTGCTATGAATGTTTTTTACAGACTGACTGGTACGACTGATTTTAACTGACTTTCTTACTAATGCAATTTGTTATTTATATATATTTTATCTAGGGTTTGAAGAAGCATATTAAATAAAAAGAGCCTATTGTTGGTGGATGACATAATTCGCGAGACTCTTCAAGAACGAATAGCAATCAACAGATTTTTTTTTAAAACAATTCTGTTTACTGATGAAGTATCATTTACTCGACAAGGGATATTTAATATGCATAATGCCCATTACTGGAGTGATTAAATTCCTTTTGTAAAGCGAATAACAAACACATTATCAACATACTTTAGAATCAATATTTGGGCAACCATTTATAAATTTAATAGCCCTACCACTAGCGGACCGATGGTCTCTTATTTTTATGCACAACGCAGCTCCACCACATTTTGATAGTCGAGCTCGAAGGTGGCTTAATGAACATTTTCAAAATAAATGTATAGGATCAGGTGTAGATGCTCCAATTCACTGGCCGCCCCAATCACCCGAACTCAATCCATTATATTTCATTGTTTAGAGTTATGTGAAAGAACAAGTATATGAAACAGACGTAAACTATTTAAGAGCTTCAAGATAGAATTAAATATCAATTAAATTATTTAATGAATAACCCAGGACCTCTTGACAGACTTGTTTTCTTTAAGACAACGAATTAATTTATGTTTTAGAGAAAATGGCAGGCACTTTGAACAATTTCTCTAAATCGTTTTAGAGTAATTTACTTTTATAATCTTTATTGTCTGTTTTATTATGTTCATGCATTTAATTCCTCATTTCGTAACACAATTTCTTTAAATGCTGATATCTCGAAAAATACTCATTTTATGGAAGTATATTGTCAAAAATGTCAAACCTTTCGATGGTCTCACATGACATCAGTGGTGTCAGTTCCCGAAATATTTTAAATAGAGATTTTACTTGCCTTTTCCTTCCTTTACTTTATTATTAATAAATCAAAAATCAATTTTTGAATCACAGGGTACTTTTTCTTTTTTATGTCGGAACTATTCATTTTACTATAATTAGATTCTTCATATTAACTGTTAAAATGACCGAGAGAATTGAGATTAAGTAAATGTAAAAAATTATACTTATCTTAAAATTCTATGGATTTCCAAAAGTTTTTAAAAATTGATTTTTACTATAAATATTATAACCAATAATTTTCTTTATTTTCGAAAATATTTAGTTAATAGTATATATTTAATCCAGATGGTAATCTAGATAAGGAGAACTTCCCTGATTTATTTGTACGTTTAGTGTTATTCTATATACAGGGTTTCCCAAAAATCCCGGGACGAAGCCATAAGTTTCTAACTAGTGAAAAAAAATCTGAAAATTTGAGGATCACTAAAGGGTCATAAAAACTACATTTTTAGATGGTTTAAAACTTTCTATACAGGAAAGATTTTTATGGGGTGATAACCCCAAAATTTTTAAATTGCAACCCCTATCGAGTTTCAGACATCCCCAAAACCAAAACCCGGTATCTTAGTTATTTTAAGAGTTATACCACCAAATGAGTAAATATTTATTACGATTTTTATAATAAATTTTCAAATTGTCGACCTTTCTCGATTTCTACTTTTTAAAAAACATCCAAAAGAAAAAATCGATTGGTGTAAGATCCAGAGATCGTGGTAGCCACTCGATTTTACCTCTTCTCCCAATCCAACGATTTGGAAACATGCGACTTAAGAAGTCGCGGACTGCTCGGCTAAAATGTGGAGGAGCACCATTTTGTAGGAACCACTTCTTGTCAATACCATTAGGGCATACGGCACGAACACTTAGAACCACTTAATTTTCAGTTCTAGATATCTGCCTCCCTCCAAATTTCCATTAATAAAAAAGGACCAATTACTCTATCTCCCATAATTCCAGCCCACACATTAATTTTCTGCGGTGCCTGAGTATGATCTTCTTTTATTAAATGTTGATTTTTATCAGTCGAATAACGACAATTGTGCCTATTAACTTTACCATTTAAGTAAAAAGTAGCTTCATCAATGAAAACAACATTGAGAAGAAAATTTCTGCCACCCTCACATTTTTCACGCATTATTTCGCAGAATTCCAACCTTCTATCGAAGTATTTTCGTTCATTTTCTGAACTAGGTGAAATAGGGGAAATAATAATTTTTTTCAATCAATAAAATATCACGGTCTCAAACGGTTTATTAAATATACACCTAGCATGCTAAGGCCAGAATGAAATTATTTGTGTTACAAAATGATACGGGGCGGCGTACTGGCCCCAACAAGTGTGTATTAGTTTTGATACACATGGCAGTCAACGTGTCAAAATATCGGGTTGTGGTTTTGGAGGTGTGTTTCTTTTTTCATTTCCTCAAAATAAAGTGAAACTCGATAGGGTATGCAATTTAAAAAATTTGGGGTTTTCACTCCTAAAAAAACTCTCCCAGTGTATGAAAGTTTTACGCCATCTAAAAATGTAGTTTTTATGGGCCTTTAGTAATCTCCAAATTTTCAGATTTATTTCTTCCCTCGTTAGAAACTTATGGCTCTGTCCCGGGACTTTTGGGAAACCCTGTATATGTTTTGCGTAATGTGACTTACCTGGTTGTTTTTCTCTATAAGCTCGCAATGGTTCACTATATCTGATTTCAAAATTTTATAAGTGTTGGGCCAATATAGATAGCATTAGAATCTGAACAATTTAACTTTGAAATAACTAATTATTTTAATTTAGGAATTCTTCACTTTAAAACTTATTACTGTAGATGTTGCTCCATATATAATTTTTGATATTTTATTTAAAATATCTCCAAAATTTTTAATAATTTTGCATAAGTTGATTTCTTTAGGTTTTTATGGAAATATAAGGTTAATGGGTAACCTTTTCCTCTTTCTCTATGTATCATTGAATTATAAACTGCCAGTTTGTGCGAATCAGGTTCATTTGATTTAAAAGGGATATTTATATCTGTATAAGTTGATTTTGGATAAATTTAATATCGAAGAATACATTTTACTATTTTGCTAGTTTCATATCTAAGAAATTTATGGAGCTGTTTTCTTCAATTTTAATGGAAAATTTTATTTTTGGATGTAAGTTATTGACAAATTTTTTTTTTCTTTTAATTTTTTCTCTTAACCAAATTATCTTTGATTGTCTGATTTCTCCGTCATTTTCATTCTACATTTTAAGTTTAGAAATTTTGGTGTCAATTTATTTTTCAAGCATTTTTGGTTAAAGAAATATTTAAGAAGCTGTTTGACGTTTCATTTGCAATTTATTTTAAAGATGAGTTAAGTCTTTTGATCATAATTCAACTAAATATTAATTCTATCAGTCTTAGTCATTTACAGATGAACTAAAAATTCTTTTAACGAATTTGAAAGAGCCAGAGTCCCAAGTAAATAAATAAAACATTATGTAAGAATATTTATTATAAAATTTTGTTTAGCCCAGTCACCTTTATTTTTTATTTCTTTGCATAATAATATTTATTAACTGTGAAATAAAAAAATACTTTCATTTATTTTAAATATGGAGGTTTGTCTTTGGTTAAAAAGCAGAACGTGCCTGTTATTTCCGCTTTTAAGCCTAAAATTGTTTTTTTTCCATTCGGTAACATTTTATTTTAGTACAAAATAACCCAAAAACTTACTTCCTTTATTTTCGTCATCAGTAGGACATCCAGGTTGAAAGTTTCCGAAATTAGCGTACAAATCAAAGTGCCCAACGGTATTTTTAATTCAAAATTTTTGGCAGTTGGTATGAATGGCTGCCACAAATAACGCATCATTTTTCGTCAATTTTTTGTCATCAAATATAATAATATTAGGATCTTCAGTATATTCGAATCCGAGCGCTGCTGGGTCTAGACCAATTATATAATTGAATTTCTCAGCATTTTGGGAAATGAATTCTTTTCCGGCCTGACCAGCAACATAAGCAGCAACTCCTGAGCCTAGAAACATTAAAATTAGGATCTAATGATTAAAAAAAACTAATTTGTCTATTATAATCTTCAAGATTATTTAAGTAAATAAATCAAAAATAGTGTTTTCCAGACCTGTTAAAATTGATTCATATTTTTAATTATTAATTCTTTACTTACCTACAATGTAAATGTTCCTTGCTTCAAAACCAGCTTTTTTAATAAATTTAGCTAATACTTTCCCTACAAATTTCGAATTATCTGCTGCTTCTTGACAAGTTTTAGACGCTTTGCACCAATCTACGATTAATACTTTAAAAACAGAAAACTGTGAACTTAAATATTTTAATAACATACTTTATAATACATACAGGGTGAGGCATTAGTGTGGCAAATCTCTATTAGTCCTCTATTATTGAAAAACTTTTTTTTCGTAACTTCAATAATAACGGATATATCGTACTTCGACGCCCTAATGCCGCACCCTGTATATATGATTTGACCTAGTTATAGCCAGTATCCCAAAAATGGGAGGCACTAGGACTTAAGTTTTATTGGACAAACCCTGTTTATTTTTGATTGTAACTATTCACACTAAGAATATTTGAATGTTTTTTGGAATACCTTGTATATACGTAAAGGGTCATTACAAACCGGAACCGTACAATACGGTGCAATTTTAAGCAATTTTTTTCAAAAATGAATTTTGCGAAATCAAAAACAGATCAATTATTATCGATACAAATTTGGAAAGTTCTTTATTCCTAGCGACATCATCACTTTTATCAAATATTGAACGTCTACTATTATTATCAATTATTTTGTTTTGGCCCGTGACTTACGATCAAGTTTTCTATACAAAAACAGGTTGCTCACCTCTGAATCCATTTACATGCTGTCTGAGCAAAATCTAATTTCAAGTCTAATAAATTCTACAACATTTGTTAATCCACTTATCTTGAAACACGCAAATATTTAAAAATAATAACATTGATAGTAATCAGAAGATTAATACACTAAATTTTGATGTAAACCACACTAAGTACCTACTCTAGTTAAAGCAGTCTGATTGATTTCTCTCTGCATCCTATTAGCACGCATTAACTGCTTGATTCCTTTTAAGTATTATACTGACTTACATATAATCGTTCATAAATTACCTTCTCTAATTGTTTGTCCAGAATATAATAATTTTATTTTTGGTTAATACATGAACACGGTAGCATTTTTGAATTCATTCCATTTCTGTTCTTTTTATTCATTTGTGGGGCTGATTAGATATATTTGTAAATTTCGTTGTAGGTCTTACTTTGACAACTGTTATTAATACATTAGTTATCCATTTTCCACATATGTCACCCTGGTGGTTTATAGTAAGTGGGATTCCTTCCATAATTACTGGTGGATTTATTACGTTCATGATGGTGGTTTCAAGTTATTTAGCAGACGTTTCTACCGATAAAGACCGAGTTATTAGGTAAGAAATGAGCAAAAAAGAAGAAGGAATTTTATTCAATTTTGCGTGGGAAATTAATTTTGGTAATACTATCACCAATCCGTAACTAAAGCTGATCTCAAGATGTATCTTTAACATAGTATAAAACTGTACATTTATAAAAAACACTCGTTTATACTGTTTAAAACATATTTTTTTTTCAGATTAGGATTAGTTGAAATTATTTTTGGATTCTCGTCTGTTCTGGGAAACTTATGTTCATCTTATTTATTTTATGCCACTAGCTACGAAACTATTTATATTATGAGTTCAGTGATTTTAGGTCTAAGTTTCCTCTATACCATATTTTTTATTCCGGAGTCTTTGAAACACGAAAAGCAGGTAAATTGGTTAAATATTGTAATGATATGAAATACTAAAGTTAATATCTAACAATCCTGTTAAAAAATTGATATGTATTTTAACTGTTTAAAATTTTGAAAGACCTTCCCTGTATAAAAGTGCTCTCATACATGCAAAATTCCATTATACAGGTAATCATAACAATTTTTTTGAAATTATTGCAAATTAGTGCAATATTTTGAAGAAAGTAGCACGATTTTCGATAAGTCTAAGTTTACATTAAATCTTCCAAAAATTTTAAGTATTCTAACTGAAGTCACCTCATATTACTAAGTAACGATTATCTTCATTGAAGAATTAAATTTATATATTTCCTGACTTGTTGAATTCCACTTAATTCATAAAATCGTGGACCAAGAATAGAATTACAACCAATTTGTCTGGTACAACAATTCAAACCATAACTTCGGAGTTAAGATTTGCTATTGATTCAATATACTATGTGTTTATAATTACCCAATTATGGAGACAGATAATATATTCTTCAGACAAAACTAACATTATTAGTGGTAGGTATAAACTCAAATTTATCAAAAAAACAAGATTGTAAGTGTGTAAAATTAATTATTGAAGGTGTGTCTTTATTCGTTGTTGAATTCAATCCATTAGTTTAAGTTACGATCCAGTAAAAAGATAAATATAAATTATTAATATTTCATCAATATTTCTTCCGAATCATCATGAGTGTTTTCATTATTCCCGCACATATCGCACATAAAAACATCTTCTTTGGAATCAGAAGACTGGCACATAATGTGGTATGGAACCAGGCAGTAAGAACATTGGATCCACATGGCACCATTTTTTTTCTTGACATCTAGAGAATAACTGCTACCACACAATCCACAGTCCCAGTCATCAGAAACCGTTTTATTAGATTTTGGTTAGTTGCGACCGACGGTTTTAATGAAACCACAGGGATTGTGATGGGGGAATACATGATGACGTGGATGGTGCGTCGATTAATGAAGAAGGCACATTAGTTTGAAAATTTAAACACTTCGCTCTTGAATCGCGTTTCTTTCTATTCGAATTTGTAGTCGAAGGCTTCCTCGGTAGTCAATATGTTGTTAATGTCAAAGTTTTTTTTAGTAGGAGCTGCTACACTGTCATTAGCAATCGTATTAGAAGTTAGTAGAGATGGCGCAAGATCTTCCTTAGGAATGACATTCCTATCTAAAGGGCATATCCCAGATTTCCTAAATGAATATATAATGTTTGATGCGGATAAACTTGAGATAAACGCTGGATTCAGTATAGTATGAAAGTTAGTTGTATTAGGCTTCTCAGCATTTTCTTTCATATAAACATTTAAGCTTTTAGACCATTGAGCTTTTAATGATTTATAAATGCCCACATCCAGTGGCTGTAACAAATGACTAGTCTGAGCTGGAAATGTAAATAGATAAATATGGTTTTCTGATGCAAGCGATATAACTTCCGGATTGATGTGTGATGCGTGGGAATCCATAAATAAAATTACTGGTCGAGCAGGTGGAATTGATCCAATGAAGAACCGAAACCAGTTCAAAAATATTTACTGATCCATCCTTTAGGAGAAAGTTTTATTTGAGCATTTGGCAGGGAGTAATGCTACAAACTATCATTCCAACGGACACATTTAAATATAATTAAAGGTAGAATCCATGTTCCATTGGCACAAATACATCCCATCAGGGTTTGAGACTCTCCTCTATCCTCATATGCTCTTTTATGAACGTAAAGCTTTCCAAGCGAAGTTACTATTCTGTTTAGTTTAACAACATGAGAAAGTCCAGTTTCGTCGCAATTCCACAAACGATCTGGATTATTTTGAACTTCAAGCCTAACTATTAATGCTTCCAATTTTGTATAAAAGTCTTCCATTATTTCAGAATTTGACATTGAAGCCCTATATGCAGCTAGGTTTTCAGGAACACGGAACGTTACATTAAATCCTTTTTTATATTGAATCCACGACCATTTACTATCGGAATCGTTTTCTTTATTGAAACAATTATCTCTTGTATATCTCTATGTATGTTCTGCAAGTTGATGAGCTATTTTTCTTATCATCTGCACTGTCAATCCAAACCCAAGTTCTTGCATTTTTAAAATGTAGTTAAATAATTGCATTTCGAGTTCTGCTGTAATGGCAAACGGTCTTCCCAATTTGGTAACTTGGCGATTATAATCTTTATTTCTCGTTAAAAATGATTTTAGTGTGCTCCAGGGAATACCGCTTTGTTTACTTGCTCCGTAGATAGACATTTTCTCCTCTCTTACAAGTCTTGCGGCTTCAAGAAACTTAGGGATTTCATACTGGCGATATTTTCTCTTAGAAGTTTTAGGCATTTTAATACTGAAAATGAAGAGGTAAGTACGTTCATGATATCCTGGATGGTAAAAAATCTGCGCTCTATTTATTATTTAATACTTATATTTCATGAATTTATTATACCTATGGAAAAAACACGAATGAAACCAGAGACAATGCCTAGCGAACAACCGGTTAAATTTCCCGCGCAAAGAAACGTTAAAAAACCGTCTCACGACTTAAGCTACTGCAAAAACCTGTCTGCGAAAATTGCTTATACGACTGTACAGAGTCATTAAGCAACTTAAAAGAAACAAAATACGTAAATTTTAGAGACTTACCTTTGCAATATCCACAAAAAAACAAAAAATAACGCATGCAGTAAAGAATTTATTGTTTTATGTTATCCGAAAAAACGGCTCTATGAAAAAGATTGTTTGAACATTCGAGGGGAGGAAGCTTCTTAAAATGCCGAGTCTTCTCGCTACATGTGGCTGTAAAACTGTGGCTCCAACGCAATAAGCAAATTTGTAATACATTTTTGAAAATTTATCAATAACTTACCTATATCACAAATATACCTTACCTTATACCCTATATAAAAAAAGTGTTTCATGTTTATTTTTTAATTTGGAATTTCCATATCAAATATATGTAAATTACAAAAAAAAAGAATAGGATTCATAACAATAATGATAAATTCATTAGATATCTAATTATTAACAGACACAATTAATTCGGCTTTACAAATTATATGTAGTCTCTAAATTCGTTATTAAGAAGTTTTATCTTGGTTTAAAAGAAATAATAAGAAAAGAAGTAATATAATAAAAGAAAAAGTTTCAATAAATAGAATTATGCAAGTGTAAAATGTGAACCCTGATAGGCTCCTGAGAAGAGTCGAAGGTAACTGTTTGGAACAATATCATTACAACTGTTTATTGCATTAATCCTAATTAATTTAATTTTGGTAGAGAAGGTTCTCCATTGGGCTCAAATGTGGTATAGAGGATTAATCAAAAACAAATAATTACCACATAATAATTTAATCTACAAAAATATGGATGACTAGTTTCGTCTACAGTTCTAGTTAAAATTAATACAACAGCAAATATTAAATAATGAAAGTTACGGTTGACATGTGATATTAAAAATTAAAAGGTGAAAGTTAAGAAAAATTCAAAAATGTGTGGTAAACTTAACATCCAAAATTAAACAATTCATATTTTAATAGTTTATACATATGCTTCAATAGAAAAGAATAAAAAGTGTGTCAACACGTTTAGTGCACTTATGCAACTCAGAAACAACCGGATACTGTTGAAAAATGTAAAAATAACTGTGAGGAAACAATTCTCGCAAGAGAAAAAGGAAATAAAGAGTCAACGACTACAATATAAAACAAGCTTAGTTAGGTGGAATAAGAAGGACACCCAAAACAGGGTAGAAAACAATAACAAGTGGATTGTCATACAAGTCTGACAACCAATAAGAAAGGATGAGACCTGTATAAGCATAACAAATTCCCACAGAGAGAATTTTAACTAGACCTGATGACTTACTGTAGTGGAAACTAGTCGTCTCTCTTTTTATACATTAAATTATCATAAGGTATTTTTTTTATTAAATATTCCTTACGGTGTATTTAGCTATAGTTACAATCTGGTTAATGCTGAGCAATATATGTAGTTCTAACTTAAACTTACTAGGGTTTTAACTTAATCTAAAGTATACTCAATAGTGTTCCTCAGCTTGTTCTGATACGTATACACGGGAATCTTGAAATGTACACTTATCAAGCTCTGCTTTCAACTTGTCACTAAACTAACTAAAAAAGCTTCATCCTCTTGAGCCTTCTTTCTAATCTAGTGTTGTCAAGGACCTGGATGGCCTCAACATTCACGTGAAGTCGATCTTCGTGACTCCTGGCAAATTTTTTGATGACCTGGTTAACAGTTTCCATTTCCAGAACCCGACGGGGGTCTCTGTTTCTGATGTACCAGGAGGTATCTATGATGTTCCTCAGCACTTTGTTCTGGAATCTCTGAACGATGTCTACATTACATTGTTTGGTACATCCCCAAAGTTGGAGGCCATAGGACCATAAAGCCTAAAATATTTGCTTATAGAGCTTAAGCTTATTATGTAGTGACAGAGTGGAGTTTCTTCCAATAATTATTTGAG
This sequence comes from Hermaeophaga mercurialis, assembly GCA_951812935.1. Classification (NCBI taxonomy): domain Eukaryota; kingdom Metazoa; phylum Arthropoda; class Insecta; order Coleoptera; family Chrysomelidae; genus Hermaeophaga; species Hermaeophaga mercurialis. The sequence continues at coordinate 34,126,605 of OX638362.1, read as the reverse complement.
TCCGAGTTCTTCTCTTTCATTTTTGACATATGCTTTCCGGCGAAGCTTTGCGTCCAAGTTAATACCTAAGTATTTAGTTGTACCTGAATAAGGTATCAAATTATTATTTAGTCTGATAGGTGTAGGATCTATTCTTTTATTCGTATAGTTTAGATGGACTGATTTTGTCTCATTGAGTTTGATCCTCCACCTTTTTGGTCCAGTTGTTGATATGTGGTACTGATTTGGATATTTTTTGGTTAATTTAATTTTAACAAATTAGAAATTAAAACACTGCAATATGTTCTTTATTAGGTGTCAATTAGTCAACTAATTACTACGTATAACTCGTTTTCTATAGGGGACATATTAAATCAAGCAAAAAACCGAAAGCAACATTTACCTATCATGTGTTTAGATTGAAATGACTTACTTTACACCCAAAAGATGTTGCTGCAATTTTCGATTGGAATATTGATTCTTCGAAAATAAGGAAAAACCAAAAAAAACAAACCTTGAATTAATATAAAAAAGAAAATCGAGTTGGTGGAGACACTTATAAAGGATGAAACACGCAAGTTTTACGAAACAAGTTTATGAAGCAAGGATAGAGAAAAGTAAGAATAGAAGATGATATAGACCAACATTAAATGGATAGAACAAGCATTGTAAACGGAAGGACATATTTTATAAAAGCAAAAATATTCACAAAAAGTAACAATTAAAAGAGAATTTTTAAATAAGATTGTTGTATAAATTGTAGTAGTCGAATTTAATATAATTTGACTACAAATTGTGATTCTACACCTTATACATATGAGTATATATACTGGTACATTTATTGTATGATATACATACATTAATAATTAGATACATATACAGGGTAGCCAAACGAAAACGAAATAGAGTCATTATCAGGAACTGCGTCAACATTTTAGAAAAACACAAGGACCCGTCGATTTTGATCAAAGGGGGACACTTTTTTCCGGTATTTCCGACTTCGTTGCTTACACCTCCAAGCGAAGGTAACAATGACCCAAAAATACTTAAATGGCATTAGGGGTCGAGTAAGGTATCATTTTAATGCCTTTTCAATTCTCTTTACAACAGTATTTAAATTTTAAAATTCGGCCTAATACTTTTTAATAAATTACATTTTAAAGTTTAAATTATGTTTACTTGTTTACTTACTTCACAATAATACTATACAATAATAAAGATTTTGTTCGAAACGTTCTCGCACATTCCGAAGAATTTCCGGAGTGATTCGATGGCACTCCTCGACAATTCTTTATTAAATATTCTAAAAACGCTGGTTGTGTTTTATAGATTTTACTTTTGAGGTATAAAAAAATTAAGGGGTGAAAAATCTGCTGACCGAGGAGGCCATTCAATGCTACTTCTTCTCCCAATCCAGTGCCGTGGAAAATGTTAGTTTAAATACTGACGAACAAACAAAGCATAATTCCGAGGAGCACCGACCTGTTGAAACATTAAACTCTACGCAAAATTGCAAGCGGCGGTCATAATCATCCTCATTAAGTTCCTGCACTAAATGTATTTTATACGGATGGAATTTGTTCTTCTTCAAAATGGTTTGAATACTAGTTCGATTGATCCCAGACACAGATGCTAATTGCCTTGTACTTAACGTAGGATATAGATGAACATGTCCCAAAACTGCAACTTCACTAGCTGTATTAACTACAGGCGATCTATTTTCTCGTTTTTTATTAGCTACAGTTCCAGTCTCTTGAATTTTTTTCACTAACTCTAAAACATACTTCCTACATACTGACCTGTTTATCTTGATATTTTTTATTAAATAACTGAGCCGTTACATTTGCACACTTATGGTTCATATAACAAAGCGAAATGATATCTACCTTTTCCGCAATGGAATAAACCATGGTATTTAATTTTCAAAAACACAATTAACAAACCTTCGCTTTGATATACGAATCCACTAATTTCACGTTCTTTGTGTATCGTATCCGTAAACAAGTACGTAATTTAAATTTTTTTAAAAGTATCAGGCCGAATTTTAAAATTTAAAGTCTATTGTAAAGAGAATTGAATGGGTTTTAAAATGATACCATACTCGACCCCTAATGTCATTTAAGTATTTTGGGGTGATTGTTACCCTCGCTTGGAGGTATAAGCAGCGAAATCGAAAATACCGGAAAAAATTGTCCCTCTTTGATCAAAAATCGACGGGTCTCCGCGTTTTTTTAAAACGTTGACGCAGTTCCTGATAACGGCTCTGTTTCTTTTTCGTTTGGCCACCCTGTATATGTAATTTTTTTTAGGCATTTTCAATGAAAGAAGTAATAAAGGCGATCAATATTCGAGACATTATAAAGAATCTTACCAAAAAACGACCAAACAATGCAAGACGATATATTTTTGCTATTATAGGAATAAACTTAATAGCCGGAATTCCTTTCGGAGATATGCACGTCATGAGTCTTTTTTATAGGGCAAAATTCGGCTGGACTTTAACAAAAATAACAATAGTCGGTAGTATCTTCAGTTTTCTGAATATCGTTGGTACTATTTGTGGTACTTACTTATTTTATAAAATATTCAAATTCAAGGAACTGCATCTTTGTATTTTCAGTATTGTATTAATGGCCATAGCGAATGTAGTACGGGGTTTAGCCCCTAATGATTATTTCTTATATGTCGGTAAGTAATTGTGTGTTAAATATATATTACTACTCATACAGAAGAGTTCCGGTCCCTTAAATTTTGAGATACTCTTTTGTATCCCGGAACCCATAAAAGCTACGGAACTAATACTATTTCAAAGACTAGAAGAATTATAATTATATTGAGTAGTCGACTGCTATATCCATTGTTCTAAAGTAATTATTATTTTGTTTGGTTCCAGCAAATACACTGATGATATTTGATAGCATTTATAGTCTAATGTTAAGAACGGTTTTATCCTATCTTGTGGAACCTCAAGACATGGGAAAAATATTCGCTTTAAACCATATAATCTTTAGTATTGACAGTATGGTAGCTGGTGCGGTGTATCCAATGGTTTATAATGCTACGTTAAACACGAACAGTGGCATATTTAGCTTCATATCTTTTGGATGTAACGTTATTGTTGGAATCATGGTATTGTGAGTATTATCTAAAATTACTATACTGTGATTTAAAGTGAAGACCTACCGATTAAAGCGTTGCAATTTTATTAGTTGTAAAAATTGAAGCTGCTCCTAATTGAAATTTTATTTTGTACTTTTAGTTTCTTATCAAGAATAAAATTGCCGTATTATAAAGCTCCAGTAGAAGAAAAACAGGACCAGAAAGACTTAAAGAAGCCTAGTATTCTCCACGACATTTCAAGTGCACATCAAATACCATTTAGCACCCGAGCAAGTCTCGATGTTAATGAAATTAGGAAATTATCACTATCAGCGTCAATTTTTTAAATGTTGTGTATAATATTTTTAGTCTTTATTTTTGTATGGTAATAAGTTTACCACCGCGTAGTATTTTAACAAATAATAAAAGAATGTTATATTCGACTATCTTGTGTAATATGTTGCAAGGAGACACTTACCATCACCAGATTTTTTCCTATAGATTTAACCTTTTCCGGACGGTTACGTGTATGTTTTTAACAACTAATGTATCAAAATTCAGATTAGAAAATATATGCACTAAACATGTTCCAGTCCAAAGATGGTGAATACACCTGCAACATCATTTAAAGTGAATAACTTTTTTTTTAGTGTTTTTTATGCTAAATGTTTACTTTAGTTCTATTAACATTTTAAGATATGGTATCGCAAAATGGGCCAATAAGGAAGCAAGAAATGTTGAATCACTGAAGGTCTCACACTCTATTCGAATAGGAATATAAATGCGTTATATAAAAGCAGCTAACTTAAAATACAGTAATAATCCATAAGAGTAATTGTTTATTGATAGAGACAATATTTGTTATTTTATCAAGGAAATTTTGACATACTTGAATGCTAACACAACCAAGTTAGTCCACTTGTAAAGTATATTAAATCCACTGGCAGTTTTATCCGTTCCTAAATTTCCAAGTAAATCATTACCATTTTCGTTGTCATAAATAATTCCCCAATATTCTTCAGGATTTATAACTAATGGCGGCTTTATATTGAGGTGTTTTATAATTGAAAGCATTACTAGCATCTTTTTGGTTTTCCAGATAAGAACCTATAAAATCACAGTAATTTTATACAGTTATTTTTGTATCAAGAGCCTTAATATCAACCAAATATTGCCTAACTCAGACCGATATAAAGAAAAAAATATTTTAGAATTAAAACATAGTAAGTGGAGGTCAAGGACAATAATAAAAAGTTATATTGAAGATTTGGCCCTTACTAATAATGGAGTAAGGTATAGTGAAATAATTGATAAGTACAATACCAAGTATATAAAAAGGATATTTAATTGATTAACAATAATTATGACAAAAAACTCCTCAAGCACCAAAATTATATGGAAAAGTTAAATTACATAAAGATATAAAACCAATTAGATCTGTGGTATTCTATGTCAATACACCAAAAAATAAATTAGCAGAAATACTCAATAAAACTTGAACTAATTACGGTTCCTTATATTTATTAGATATAACTATGAATATAGTAAACTGTAATCTTTAATATTCAATTTTTCGAAAACCAACTCATACAGATATGACTATCCCTTTTAAATCAAATCACCCCGTATTACATAAACTAACAGCTTATAATTCAATGATTGATAAATAGAGCTTTTTCAATATCATTGAATGTAGATGATTTTAAAAGAGAAATTAATATAAAACAAATAACTGCATCTAATAAATAGATTAGCCAATAAAAAAGAGGAAAAGGTTGCCATCAACCTTACATTTCGAAAATAACCTAAAGAAATAAGTCATACAAAGCTATTACATATTTTAGAAATATTTCAAATATCAAAAATTATATATCGAGCCACATTTTCAGTAATATCTTTTAAAGTAAAGAATAATGTAAATTGAAAAGCAGGTATTTATGAGAAATTGTCCCGAATGTAATTCTATCTATATTGGCCAGACCCTTAGAAATTTCGAAATCAGATATAGTGAACACTTGCGGCGAACTTATAGTTTAAAACAACCAGATAAGTCACATTACACCAAACTCCTCATTAACACTCAACACAGTTAACAGAACAATATAATTAACAATAGAAATTCTTCATATATACGATAAGATGCGAACTTAATTTTTTGGAAGAAATTGAAATAAAGAGGCACCTACGTCATCTTCAGAGTAGTACACTAAACGAACAAATAACAAGATAAATATATAAAAACCAAATGTTTTATAAAAGGAAGAATATTATTACTTAGAACCGCTATAATACAAAAAGTGTGTATATGTGTATTGCATCATTTTCTTTAATATTGTCTGACGATGCCAAAAGGCAAAACAATTGCTATAAGAATATTTAAAATGTTTTTGGAATTTCAAAATAAGTTTATTTTATCTCTTACATTTACCTATAAATTTTAATTGTTTCCAACGAAGTTGTATCCATTTTTTGAATAAAAATGATAAGCTTTCGAAATCAGACTTGCATTCTGTTTTAATCTACAAGAGATTTTAAAATTATAAACGTTTTCAGGTAAAAAACATTTCAGATTTGGTTTAAAATATCTTCAAGAGTATAATACTGATCTCAGGCTGGCATGAGGCTCTTCCTTAAGAGATGAATGGAAGACATGTAAATAATAATTCTATTAAATATTTTTCACAATAAGTTCTTGAAAATATTGACGGCAATAGGCGTATAATTAGAAGACAAGTCTATTGTTTTATTGTTGTTTCATTACGAGGGCGGACATTGATAGACCCACCTAGAAATTACATTAAAGATATCAGGATTCACTTAATCGGTTAGCACTTAATAAAATGAATATTTTTCCTTCGTGATACATCTTTGGCTGATTGACAGGTTAATCCAATATAAAATATTTTTCATAAAAATACTTCAGTTAGATTAAAGAACTTTTGCACAAATGTCTCGCATAAAATCATGTTTAAATGTATCATCAATAATTTCGTTATAGAACTGGGTCAAATATTTTCCATTATACCATGGCACCAGCAAAATAAGGAAGGGTTTTATAAACCGAATTTGAACAAAGTTGTTACGTTGGTTTTGTTATTATTAATCGGTGCTATCGGAGTATTCCGATACTTTTCTTCGTTTGATGAAAAAGTTTTTGTAAATAATTTTGATAATTTGTTACATCTATTGACCAGATTGATTTCAGTCTGTTTTACAGTTATGGTATTATTGCTAATGAATTTTTTCAAAAAAGTAAAATGGCTGAAACTGTTAAAATTGTTAATGAAACTAAATGTCGGAGAGATAAAGAAAAATTCCAAGAAAGAAATAGCGTGGGCAATTTTTTGCCAGGGATTCTTCGCCAGTTTAAAACTTCTATCGAATCATTGGAGGATCCATTCTGATTGGAAACATTTTCTTGGTATGTGCTACGACATCCTTCACGAATATTACTACTTTCTCTGTACCCTTATTATCTGCAAATATGCAAATAATTTAAAAGAAAAATACAGTGCTTTAAGAGACACCCTAAAAATCCAATCCAAAACAATAAATCATGAATTTACACTTCAAGAAATGACAAGGGATGCAGGTAAACAATACCGATATCTCTATAAAGTGACCCAATATTACAATGATATTTTTGGGTGGTTGATAATAGTGATATTTATGCACGCATTTGTACAACTTGTTAGATCTGCGAACGTGATGCTTTGGCTACTTGAAGGCTCTTTTTTCAATTTTACATCTATTGTCGTAATAATGAGTAACTCTATCCTAGGATACGTAAGTATAACTATTATTTAAACCACGTTTCCATTAAAAAATAATAATTAGGAAATGGTCGCAAATGTTTATGCTTTCATATCATGTTATTAAAGAGCACCATACAGCACGTCTAATAAACATCAAGTGGATATTACAAATGTAGAGAAACCGTTGACATAGTAAATGTTTAATGAATATGCATTTATTATCTGAATGAATATATTATTATTTCCTGGTCTAGGAAAGGATATTTTTGGTCCCATAATAAGAATATTTGTAAAGCAATATGTGAACATTTTTTTGAAAGGGTCGCTTATACTAAAACGACATTAGTCAATATAGAATACACACAAATATATCTTTAGGATTACTATAAATATCATTTATATGTTTAAAACATTGGTAAATATCCACTGACAATTATGCGTATTCACCGCATATGTCTAAAGGATGTCTGATGGATATCCGTCTCTTTATAGGATGCTCGATTGTGTTTAATTAATAGTAAAGTTAATAGTAAAGTGTTTCCGTCTAAAACTAATTGATTTTATTGATTTGGACCTCTTGAAATATTGGAGCCCGATCTAGAGCGATAAGGTTTTTTATAATTCCAATTTAGTTACAATATATTCAAGGGTTAGATAATAAGTAATTCGATTGTTTTTAAATAGTCATGCAGGAGAATCTTCCAATCAGGTAACCCTTTTATGGAATTTAGTAACGCACTAAATCTAAGGACAATATATCTAATTTAACGAGCAATAAAGTGAATATTGTAAACCCGTAAGAAATAACATATTTAGTTCAGCAGTAATTTTTGTGATTATTAAGTATTTCTTATATTAAGGCGATCATATTTTGTTGGTGACTGTTTAAAATTTTCTTGTTTTTAGGTAGAAGCAATTTATATCATTCTCAGTTTTGAGTCGGCTTCAAATGCCAGTAAAAAACTAAAGTTGCTATGCCACAAACTCCAAGAAAACGTGAATATTAATTCCGAATTGAGACAAGAATTTTTTAAGTTAGCTCAAGTGACTACGACGTTTACTCCGACGTTTACTGCCGCTAATTTTTTTATAATTAACCGGAGTACTATTCTGAGCTTTATGAATTTGGGTGCTACATATTTACTGGTTATTATTCAGTTCTATATAACACAGAATATGAACGCCAGAAGACTAATAAATACATGGAGAAATATGACATCGAATTAAAGTTTTCGTATTATATTTCCAATATTATTTGCACTAATTTTGTTTTAGTAAGGGTTATGTCCACAAATGGAGAAATAAAAACTACATACATTTATACCTTGTTTAATACTTTAATGTTCCAATATATTGTACTAACAAATACATACTGTTGATTGTCTCATAAGTTTTTTTGGTCTTTGGTAAGTTAACTGTTTCAATTACAATAAGTACATAGTCATTACCTAATGGGGTGTTGATACTAGGGTTACTATTTATATTGGGGTAATAGGAACAAAAACAAATAGTAGGGTCGAATATATTTTTGTTTTTTAAAGTACTCATCATGATGATCAATACAATTTTGCATACTCCAACCAATTTTTAAAGCATTGCGATGAAAATCGTTAACAACGCAGTATATTCTTCATGAATGGAAACAAAAAGAAATAATTGGGTGCCAAATTAGGGCTGTATGACGGATTACCCGTCAGTTCGATGTATTGAATGCTCAAATTGTATCATCCTCTAAAAGATATTATTCATTTTTTATCATTTTGAATCAAGATATGAATTGTCAATTTTGATGCGTTTTCGTAGGTTGTATTAGACTACTTGTCACATTTATAATTATTCAATAAGAATACTCCTCTACATTGGTCCTTCGAGCCGAATACCAGCCAGTGGTAAGTGTACTTTATACTTTTTTCTCATATTTTTAAAGACCTGTATTAACCAAAAATCAACTATTAACAAAACTAATTTCTTATAACAATATCTTAAAAAAGCTTAAATCATTGAATACAAATAACACATTTCAAAACTCAACCATTCCTACAACGTGTGCTATTAATACTCATGAAAATGCTAAACCTAAAGGAAATTCCTACTGCTCAATTTTACTAAAGCATACAAATAGAATTAGTTAGTGATTTGATAACAATTGCTTCATTGCTGCATTGAGACGATTCATTGCAAGACGTGGAATATGCAAGAAAATATTTTCTTACCATGGTTCCAATTATATTGGCGCAAAGTTACAGATAGCTGAACTTTTTAAATAGAACGAAACTGAAATCCTCACAATATTAGGTAAGGAAGGTATATCTTGGTCGGTAATACCACCGAAATCTCCCCATTTTGGGAAGCGGGTGCAATCTCCTTCATCGAGTTCTGGGTGATACACATCTTCATTTTGAAGTATTATTAATACAGATGAAATCCTGTCTTAATTCACTCCCTCTTTATGCTCTCTCTCAAAACCCTAAGATCCCTCCTTTAACTCCTTCGCAGTTCCTCATAGGCGATAAGAGTCTTGCGATACCAGAACGAGACTATATAAAAATTCAAGAGCATCGACTTAATCGGTATCAACTAATTCGACAAAAATATCAACACTTTTGGTCTAGATGGTCAACAGAATACGTATTCCAACTTCAAACCTGGTTTTTAGGACATGTCCTACAAGTTTACAGAGGCAAAGATCAAATAATTCGTAGTGCTAAACTGAAAACAAAGAATGGAGTATTCCGTAGACCAGCAAATAAATTGTGCCTCCTTTCATTACCTTCAAATGACTTGAAAGTTTAGTACTTTCAAGGGGGGCTTAGGTATCATCCTGTAGAAGACATTATTCAGTTTTTTTTATTTTTAATCAATATATGAATTGCCAATTACAAAGATGAATTTTGATGAATTTTCCTTGGTTGTATTAGACTACTTGTCAAATTTATAATTAACTATTGTAAAATATATCGTTTACCTGAGACTACATTAATATTTCAACAAGAATACTCCTCTAAATAGTTTGAGTCGATGTATGAAAAATCACATTGCCTTGATGAAGAACGATCCGGTTCCTCTTGTTTGTTTCCTTATTTCATCGAATACTTCTTGTAAACAGATGGTTGTGTACTACTCAGAATTGACTGTTCTCTAGAAGCACTGTTGCAATATGGCCGGTTTTTTGGAAGAAATAGGCCACCATTTTTTTAAGTGCTTCATGCAGGAACAACATTGTTAGATGTGATTCATCTTGGAACTCCCATACAATCGACTGCTGATTACTTTCGAGCTCATACAAATATATCCGTGATTCAACACCTATCACGATTTTATAAATGTCTTTTGAAGCACCGCGAATGTATTTCTTGAGAATTTTTTTAACCAATCAGACGCAAACATAGTTTTCTCACAGCTAAGTGTTCGTAAAAAATCGCATGTGTGTTAATAGAATTATACCATATGACGATCTTGCTTTATTATTTCATGCATACCATCGATGTTTTCTGGTACTAGAGCCGATTTTGGACGACTATCGCGAAATTCGTCAGACAGTCTCTGTAAAATTCATTATTCCAGCTACACACAGTGGTTTTGGATGGAACTTTATCGCCAAAAGTCTAATAAACTTGATCGATGCAGTCTTGTTGTATAATCCATGTAATTGTAAAACATCATCGCAGGAAAATGTTCATGATTCAGTTCCAATTTTTGGGTAGACGAAATTTTCAACTGAATGTGTAAAATAAACAAACAGTGTCCGTACGACAAAACGTTCTAAGTACGTATATTGTCAAAAATGTCAAACATTGCGATGGTCTCACATGACATCAGTGGTGTCAGTTCCCGAAATATTTTAAATATAGATTTTACTTGCCTTTTCCTTCCTTTACTTTATTATTAATAAATTAAAAATCAATTTTTCAATCACTCTGCCATTCTGTAGAGGGCACTTTATCTTTTTTATGTCGGAACTATTCATTTTACTGTAATTAAATTCTTCATATCGACTGTTAAAATGACCGCGAGAATTGAGATTAAGTAAATGTAAAAGATAAATTATACTTATCTTAAAATTCCATGGATTTCCAAAAGTTTTTAAAAATTGATTTTTATTATAAATATTATAACCAATAATTTTCTTTATTTTTGAAAACATTTAGTTAATAATATATATTTAATTCAGATAGTAATCTAGATAAGGAGAACTTGCCAGATTTATTTGTACGTTTAATGTAATTCTATATACAGGGTTTCCCAAAAATCCCGGGACGAAGCCATAAGTTTCTAACGAGTGAAGAAAAAATCTGAAAAGTTGAGGATCACTAAAGGGTCACAAATACTAAATTTTTAGATGGTTTAAAACTTTCATACACTGGAAAGATTTTTATGGCGTGATAACCCCAAAATTTTAAAATTGCTACCCCTGTTGGGTTTCACACATCCCCAAAACCAAAACCTGGTATCTTAGTTATTTTAAGAGTTATACTAACAAATGAGAAAGAAACATGTTTATTACGATTTTTATAATAAATTTTCAAATTGTCGACCTTCCTCGATTTCTACTTTTTAAAAACACCCAAAAGAAAAAATCGAGTGGTCTAAGATCCGGAGATCGTGGTGGCCACTCGATTTCACCTCTTCTTCCAATCCAACGATTTGGAAACGTGCGACTTAAGAAGTCTCGGACTGCTCAATAACGACAGTTGTGCCTATTAACTTTACCATTTAAGTAAAAAGTAGCTGCATCAGAGAAAACAATATTGAGAAGAAAATTTCTGTCACCCTCACATTTTTCACGCATTATTTCGCAGAATTCCAACCTTCTATCGAAGTAATCTTTGTACAATTTTTGAACTAGGTGAAACTTATAGGGGAAATAATTATTTTTTTGAAAAATTCTGTAAACAGAACTTTTACTGATTGCGTGTACCTGACACGCTTTTAATAAGGATCTTGAAGGTTCTTCAATAAAAGACAGTTACATGTCTTCCGTTTTTCTGGAGTTGTAGCACATTTCGGTCTTCCTGTTCTCGGAAATTTTCGAACAGTTCTTTCGACTGTTGATTTGGAAATCGATGGCCGTTCATGAAAAAAATAATTGAAACCTCGCCGTACTTCATCGTAAGATCTTATTCTATCCCCAAATCCACGAATCTTAAAAGAGTAATTTTTAGTCAGTTTTTGGGCCATTTTTAAGACTATTTTAACTAATTTAAAAAAAGGAAATAAATAGGATCCAATTTAACAAAAGAATTTTAACAATCACTGTCTCAAACGGTTTATTAAATTTACACCTAGCATGCTAAGGCCAGAACGAAATTATTTGTGTTACAAAATGATACAGGGCGGCGTACTGGACCCAACAAGTGTGTATCAGTTTTGATAGACTTGACATCAACGTGTCAAAATATCAGGTGGTGGTTTTGGGGGTGTGTTTATTTTTTCATTACCTCAAAATAATGTGAAACTCGATAGGGTTTCCAATTTAAAAATTTTGGGGTTATCACTCCTAAAAGAACTCTCCCAGTGCATAAAAGTTTTACGCCATCTAAAAATGTAGTTTTTATGGGCCTTTAGTGATCTCCAAACTTTCAGATTTATTTATCCACTCGTTAGAAACTTATGGCTCTGTCCCGGGACTTTTGGGAAATCCTGTATATGTTTTGCGTAATGTGACTTACCTGGTTGTTTTTCTCTATAAGCTCGCAATTGGTCACTATATCTGATTTCAAAATTTTATAAGTGTTGGGCCAATATAGATAGATAGCATTAGAATCTGAACAATTTAACTTTGAAATAACTAATTATTTTAATTTAGGAATTCTTCACTTTAAAACTTATTACTGTAGATGTTGCTCCATATATAATTTTTGATATTTTATTTAAAATATCTCCAAAATTTTTAATAATTTTGCATGAGTTGATTTCTTTAGGTTTTTATGGAAATATAAGGTTAATGGGTAACCTTTTCCTCTTTTTTATTGAATAACCTAATTATTAGATGTAACGGATTGATATTAGAGGTAGCTATTTGTTTTATTATATTAATATCCCTTTTAAAATCATCTACATTTATTGGCATTAAAAAAGCTCTATATATCATTGAATTATAAGCTGCCAGTTTGTGCGAATCAGGGTCATTTGATTTAAAAGGGATATTTATATCTGTACAAGTTGATTTTGGATAAATTTAATATTGAAGAATACATTTTACTATTTTGCTAGTTTGATATTTAAGAAATTTATGGAGTTGTTTTCTTCAATTTTAATGGTAAATTTTATTTTTGGATGTAAGTTATTGGCAAAATTAAAGAAAATATCTCATTATCTATCACTATTTGTAAAGCAAGCCAGAACCTCATCAACATATCTATACTAAAACAATACATTTTTGAAAATATTTTATTTCAATTTTTTTTATTTCTAATTATATTTGTTGGCTTTGGGTAGACATGACCTATTTAGCCACGAATATTTTTATTTACTCCTTGAAAATATTTTGGCTCATTAATAAATTAAACAAGTTTATATTTTCTGTAATCAAAACATAGTATATTTTTTTCAGAGAATTTAGTTATCATTTGTATACATTCAGATGGAAGTATTTTTGAAAACACACTACTAAAATTAAACTTTTTTTTTAATTTTGGTGTATTGTTGAATCAATTCTAAAGAGGTTTTAGCTGAATATTTTGATATATGATATATAACCGTAATTAGATATCGTCTTGTTGAGAATTTCAGCTAATTTATTATTGTGTGTACTGACATAGGAAACCACAGGTCTAATTGGTTCTGTATCTATATGTAATTTTTTGATTTGTATTTTTTTTGTCACACTCATTAAAAAGGAGTTTTGATTTTCCCAACGTTATCTGGAAACTTTTTAGTTAGTAGAATTTTCATGTCACGTGATTAGATAATTTAGTTTTTTTTTTATTTCTAATCATTATTGTTTAAAATGGCTGTCACATAACCTTTACCAGATTTCGTGATGGTAAGATCCGTTTCTATAACTTTGTCTTTAATTGTTTTAAAGCTAGAATGTCATTATAATTTCTTTGTCATTTTGGACAAGTTTTATATTTTTAATTAAATTACAAATTTGTAGTTTTTTTGGTAATAAAATTTATTTGAGTGTAATTTTGGAGTTATTTCCGAGTTAGTTGCTAAAATCTGTTGAACACTATTTGTGAATTTAGAGTATATATTGTATTTAAATTCTTTATTAAGAGATTCTTTTTCAGTGTTAGTGAATTGAGTGCCAGATAAGTTTTGGAAAGGTGCTGAAAATGTGTGTGTATAAATTCTTAATTTATTTGATTGTTTTAGAAATTTTTGATATTTCATTCTACTAATATTCTATCTAATGTGGTCATCTAGAATATCAAATTCAACCTGATTCAGAATGTATAGGTTTTATACAGGTATCTAAGGAGTTACTTAGTTTAAACCATTTCCTAGATTTTTCTTTTAACCAAATTATCTTTGATCGTCTGATTGCTCTGTCATTTCCTGTCATTTTCATTCTACATTTTAAGTTTAGAAATTTTGGTGTTAATTTCTTTTTCAAGCATTTTTGATTAAAGAAATATTTAAGAAGCTGTTTGACGTTTCATTTGCAATTTCTTATAAAGATGAGTTAAGTCATTTGATTTAAAAGGGATATTTATATCTGTATAAGTTGATTTTGGATAAATTTAATATTGAAGAATACATTTTACTATTTTGCTAGTTTCATATCTAAGAAATTTATGGAGCTGTTTTCTTCAATTTTAATGGTAAATTTTATTTTTGGATGTAAGTTATTGATAAAATTTTTTTTTCTTTTAATTTTTTCTCTTAACCAAATTATCTTTGATTGTCTGATTACTCTGTCATTTTCATTCTACATTTTAAGTTTAGAAATTTTGGTGTCAATTTATTTTTCAAGCATTTTTGGTTAAAGAAATATTTAAGAAGATGTTTGACGTTTCATTTGCAATTTATTATAAAGATGAGTTAAGTCTTTTGATCATAATTCAACTAAATATTAATTCTATCAGTCTTAGTCATTTACAGATGAACTAAAAATTCTTTTAACGAATTTGAAAGAGCCAGAGTCCCGAGTAAATAAATAAAACATTATGTAAGAATATTTATTATAAAATTTTGTTTAGCCCAGTCACCTTTATTTTTATATCTTTGCATAATAATATTTATTAACTGTGAAATAAAAAAATACTTTCATTTATTTTAAATATGGAGGTTTGTCTTTGGTTAAAAAGCAGAACGTGCCTCTTATTTCCGCTTTTAAGCCTAAAATTGTTTTTTTTCCATTCGGAAGTGGTTCGACAGAAACCTTTTTCTTGTACACCTCTAATTTAGTTTCTTCTGTTTCTTGATCGATATTTAAAGAATTTGCAAATAGTTCAGCAGCTCTTTGATGACTACACCTATCTAAAATAAATAAAAGTAAAGGTAGTTCAAGCAATCAAAACAAATATCAAACTCCTCCAAACGAAAGTAAAACATTTTATTTTAGTACAAAATAACCCAAAAACTTACTTCCTTTATTTTCGTCATCAGTAGGACATCCAGGTTGAAAGTTTCCGAAATTAGCGTACCAATCCAAGTGCCCAACGGTATTTTTAATTCCAAATTTTTGGCAGTTGGTATGAATGGCTGCCACAAATAACGCATCATTTTTCGTCAATTTTTTGTCATCAAATATAATAATATTAGGATCTTCAGTATATTCGAATCCGAGCGCTGATGGGTCTAGACCAATTATATAATTGAATTTCTCGGCATTTTGGGAAATGAATTCTTTTCCGGCCTGACCAGCAACATGAGCACCAACTCCTGAGTCTAGAAACATTAAAATTAGAATCTAATGATTAAAAAAAAACTAATTTGCCTATTATAATCTTCAAGATTATTTAAGTAAATAGATCAAAAATAGTGTTTTCCAGACCTGTTAAAATTGATTTATATTTTTAATTATTAATTCTTTACTTACCTACAATGTAAACATCCCTTGCTTCAAAACCAGCTTTTTTAATAAATTTAGTTAATGCTTTCCCTACAAATTTCGAATTATCTGCTGCTTCTTGACAAGTTTTAGACGCTTTGCACCAATCTACGATTAATACCTTAAAAACAGAAAACTGTGAACTTAAATATTTTAATAAAATACTTTATAACATATACAGGGCGAGGCAGTAGTGTGGCAAATCTCGATTAGTCCGCTATTATTGAAAAACTTTTTTTTCGTAACTTCAATAATAACGGATATATCGTACTTCGACGCACTAATGCCATATGATTTGACATGGATGATATTTCAATTGACAATTTTTTCATTGTATATCGAAACACGAAATTATGATACTTTGATTTTGGAATAGACGTGGAAATCGAATTATTCAATTATGTGTCTTTACCTTCTTCTTCTTCTCAAGCAAAGCCTTCTTAGTATCATCAATTCACTTTGCTTCGTAGTTCTCTTCAGCATCGTGAATAAGAATAAAGACGGGATCGTTTTTTTCTTTAATATCGACCGTTTCGTTTTTAGGAGTAAATATTTGAAACTTTGATGTGGAATCTTTATGAAAACAAAAGACGATATCTTCGTTTTTTGCAGTGGCCCTGCTGAAATCTACTGGTTTAACTAAAAATGAAAAGCAAACTTTTATGTTATAGTTCTTTTCTCTCAATCCACAAGTGAAAATGATCCATTCTTTAGGACACATATTTACTAGATATCCATAACATCTACTGGATATTTACGGATATCTGTGGATACATAATTAAGTAAATATGCTATGAAAGTGTAAGGTCGTAGCCACCCATTTGCCCAACTACACTGTTCAACAATTGAAGTGGATATTTTAAAACTTTGTATTTTGTTTGTCAATAATTTAAAATCAAGTAGAAAATCTTATAAAATAAAAATTATTTTATTGATTCATTATTATAACCCAGAAGAAAAAAGAAAAAAAAATCTTTAATGCAAAATTTAACAATTACAAGAAAACTGATAAGTTGAAAAAAGTAACAAAATAAAAAATTCTCATATTGCGCAATTCACAAAATCCCTATTAAAAAAATAAATATCTTGTTGGACCTCCCCTTGCCTGCTTTAGTGCTGTCACTCCCATTATTATTAAATTATTGATAAATTCCTGAGGTATGATTTCCCAAATTGCCCGCAACTCATTAGCCAACTGTTCTAAAGTTTGGGGAGGCTCTTAAATCCAGTTTAATCGCCTAGACATTTCGACCCAAACATGTTCAATACAATTCATATCCAGTGAATATGGGGGCCATTCCATTTTTGTAATTTCATGATAATGTATGCGATCGTTTGCAATTCTCGCACGGTGAGGACGGGCATTATCGTCAATGAAAACGAATCGTTCACCTATTGCAGCACAAAACGGTACAATTATCTGCTTTATAACCCTGTCGCGATATCGTATGGCAGTCATTGTCTCATTAATTAACACCACTAACTCAGTGCGACCTTTATAGCATATGTCTCCCCAGACGCAAACTGATGCACCACCAAAAAGAGTTGTTGGGGCCATTAAATTTTCATTGTATCGCCATCCTCTTTCTCTCCATATTTACATTCGGCCATCACACGTGTACAAACGAAATCTGGACTGTCCATAAAAAGGCAGAGTCTCCAATTTTGAAAAGTCCAAAGACTATACTTTAAGGAGTTCCTGGTATGTAGTTTTCTCTCGTCTATGCCTGATTTGATGTTTAGACAGACCGGTAGCCTTGGCGAGTTCCGTGGGGATCCGGGCGCCTGGTGGCATTTTTGCCTCCAAAGCGACCATCTCCTGAAGGATCTCAGCCTCGGACTTCCCGGTCTGTTCTTTAGATTTAGCCTCCGATTGCTCGTGTGCCCGGATTTCATGCAGACGCACCCCGGTGAAGGTATCGAAGGACAATAAGCAATACTTGCACTTGGTCTTGTCCCTCGATCCGCATGTCTTGACATGCTTCGCCAGGCCGCTCTTAGTTAGGTAGGTGTTGGCGCAGTTGCCGCAGCCATAGGGTTTGGTCGTTACTGTGGAGGGGGGAGAGGAGGCCGTAGGTCTGGCCCCTCTCGCGGTTTTTGAGGGATTTTTCCCCCTCCTGCTCAACAGGCTCAGGGGAGCCTGTTCTGGCGAGCTGGAGGCTCGCCTTTTTGTGCCTGTAGAGGTGGTTGGCATTGTAGTGGCGCTGCCGGTTTGAATTGGCGCGCGAATACTTGATGGAGGGGCCGCGGATGGTGGGGTTTGAGATTTTTGGGAGTCCCTATCACCCGGGCTCCTATGGAGGCTGATGTTGGCCTCTGCTTGATCCAGCTGCGGGATCTTCGTACCCCGCATTGTCAGTGGAGGGCTGGTTCTTTTTGACTCTTGCACCTTACGTTTGTCCGTGGGGCTGGGGGTGCTTTTGGGCGTCCGTGACGTGCTGTCCCTTGCCTTCTGCGGGACCATCTTCTGGGGGGGCATGGCTGGGAAATTTATCGAAAGGGGATGGTTTTTAAGGTCTGGAGGTGAGGGGTGTGGTCGGGGAGGGATGAAAATTTTGCAGGTTAGGCGGGGTCTGAAGGGGGTCCTGGGTGTCGAGTTTGGCGTTTATCCGGCCAACGGGGCGCCCAGGAGGTCAGGGGGAGGATCAGACCCAAGGGGGTGGTTTTTCCAAAGTTGGTCTAGGATCAAATATAAGACTCTCAGTGTACCTTTGGCCGATTTCGGGAGGGGGTGGTTTTTAGGGGGTGGTTCTGGGGGGGTGGTTTGGGGTTGGAAAATTTCCGGGTGGGGATTAGAGTTGTCCTACCGAGTTTGGGCCCGGTAGGATCAGCCGTCTAGGAGTTATGAATTTTTCGAGGAACGGGGGTTGTTTTTGGGAATGTGGGTTTGGGGGTCGTTTCCTCGACGGATTTGGGTTAAATTGGAAGGGGTGGTTTTTTGGGGTAGTTTTGGGGTTGGGGGTGGTATTTTCGGGATGTGGGGTTGTTATGGATTCCCAGAGGGTGGTCAGTTACTTGCCTGGGTTGGATGTTCGGCCCAGGCGATCGTCTATTATTCTCTGTGGTAAATTTTCTAAGTCCGTAGGACACGTCACTGGCGTTGCTCTCTTGTGCGAATTTAAAATATAGCTGAGCGGGCAACTAGCCGGCCCAGCTGGTCGAGCGGCAGGTTCCGGTGCGAACGGGCAATGGATTGGTGGTTCGAGCCCACTGCCGGCCTGATCTTTTTTCAATTTTTTCGATGGAATTTAGGGTCCGATATATGTTGGCAGGCCCGAGATATCTTGTTAGTTGGCACTCCCGGCACTCAGACTGCTGCCCCACTCAGCTATATGCGCACGCACCCCGATCGACACTATACACGACGTACGAACACCAAAGTCGCGCGCGGGGCCCAACTTGGCCACGAGGAAAGGTACGCGGGCCTATGTGGCCCCTCGAAAACCCGATGTTAACAATAGTTTTCTGGCGTCGCGACGTTCGGAGCTTGGCGTCGTACGGTGCTACCTGGTTGATGGTTACTCCCGCCGTTAACCCGCGCTTGCTTGAATTTCTTCACTTTGACATTCAGAGCACTGGGCAGAAATCACATTGTGTCAACACCCGCTGGGGCCATCGCAATGCTTTGTTTTAATTAGACAGTCGGATTCCCCTAGTCCGTGCCAGTTCTGAGCTGACCGTTGAATGGCGGCCGAAAAGGACATCCGGTCGCCCGCGAAGGCAAACCGGAGCCTCGCAGCAAGACGGTTCCGCGGGAGGCCAAGGCACGGGACCGAACTCGGATCCGCAAATCTCCGGCCCTTGCGAGCCTTCGAAAAGCTTTACCTCGCCCAGGCCCGGCACGTCAGCCGCGACCCGGTCTCGTGGTCATATTTAGCCTTAGATGGAGTTTACCACCCACTTAGGGCTGCACTCTCAAGCAACCCGACTCTGAGGAGAGATTCTCCCGCAATTGGCAACGGTCACTACGGGCCTGGCACCCTCTATGGGCTGTGGCCCCGTTCAAGAAGGACTTGGACGCGCCGCACAATCTCGGGATAATGAATCCTCCCTAACACCACATTTCCCGGTGGTCGATGTCGGCCACGGGATTCGGTGCTGGGCTTTTCCCTGTTCGCTCGCAGCTACTGAGGGAATCCTAGTTAGTTTCTTTTCCTCCGCTTAGTAATATGCTTAAATTCAGCGGGTAGTCTCACCTGCTCTGAGGTCGATAAACGAATTTTTAAACGTTTATGTAGCATCACAACATTTATACACAAAATTATTGTTAACAGTAATAGTATTAAGTGAGTGACAAGCTCTTCTGCACAACTGATACGTTAAGATTTTTAAACAACATTCCAGCACATTTTCTTGAAAGAGATAAGAGCATCGACAAAAAACAATAAACATGCAAAAAATATTGTGAATATTATTTATTGATAATATACTACACTTTTTTTTATACTTTTAAATGTAAATTTCAGGATTTTTGCAATTATCCAGTTCATTTGTTAAGCAGTGTAAATCTAATTAAACATTTATTCTGCTAATTTTTGTATATTTCAAGGTCACATCTTGCTAAGAAAGTTGGGCTAGCATGCGTTAAATCTGTTAACTTAAACCTGTCAACCTAATGGTAATGATAAAAGAGCGAGGAGGCTGATGCCTGGCAAATAGGCGTGTTCAGGCTCTGCTTACCATCCCCAATCTTCTTGCGATTTATGAAAATTTTTGTTTTCAGACATTTTCCGCGTCACGTTTAACCTGATCGCATTTTAAAAAATGTTACCGAACTATCTTATAGCAGCCCGATTTAATTATTTTTTATACCTTTTGTATGGCTATGAGGATTACAAAAATACTGTTTTCAGACATTTTCGCTGTCACTTTAAAATCAAAACAAAACAAAAAACGCTCAATGTCCCTCGGTAAACACCCGGGGGTTTATACCGTTTTTGTGTTAAGAACAGTTATTTGGTAATTTATGTACCAAGTCAGTAAAGTTCATCGCACCTTGTGTGTGTATATAAGATGTAACATCGGAAACGAAACAAACTGAATATTTTGAAGATAATTTTTTTAGGGAAAAAGCGTAAAAACAGGTCAATTTTTATACCAATAACATTTTTTTAAATATTTTTTTGTTTAGAGTAATCGAATCTATCAATTTTATATGAATTTGACCGTATTGCCATGAGTAACAAATTTAGGTCGTGGACTCTTAAACTATAAATCAATTACCTAATTAAACGCATTATGTAGTCTCAGCATCTTCATACTACAATTAATGGGTGCAGGGTTGGCTTGAAAATAGAGCTGTTTACATATTGATTTATTCTTATTTTGAATTAAAAATATATTTTAGACTAAATGAAAATAGCGATGAATTAAAAATACCATTTTAGTTTATTGAGATGAAGAAGGTTATCTGTAGCTCTCTAATGTGGTATATTGGATTCACTAAAATAAAACTCAAAATCAATACCACAAATCACTTTTTAATTAAATTTAGCAGATAACTAGTTTCGGATATACAGCCATCATCAGGTCTAGAAAAATATTTTACAATTAATGAAAATAAGAAAGTAATAAAGTGACACAACTTATCTATAAGAGGATGACCTTGTTAAATAAATATGTAACATGATGAAAATCGTTAAAAGTAAAAAATGACAAGATGCAAAAATTAATCATTAAGTTTTAAAATTAAATAAATGGAAAATGAACAAATCTTAAACTCATAAGTGAAAATTTAATTTTTTTTTAAACAATTAAAAACATTACACAAAATGTCTTAGCCGTCTGTAAGGTAAAAACTCTGAAAATACCTCAGATTTGTAATCGAACTGATTTCTTTAAGGATAAAAAAGCTTCCAACCATGGAAAAGATATGGGAGAAAACAATTTTTTCCGAATGGATAAAGGCTGAACAAATGAGAAAGAAGGGTGGGGAGGATCAATAACTTAAGCCAAATAAACCAATAACTCAAGTAACAAACTAAAAATCATGGGAGAAGCTGATTAACGAACCCATCCAAACGTATGGTCAAACCTACAGAAAAATATCATATACGAGTATAAGAGCAGACAATTAAAAATCGAATATCTAATACATTCTAAATTTTGGAAGAAAAATTATACAGAGTAGTTAGTCCACTTTTACTTTATTGTAAATATATTATATACAGGGAGAGGCATTAGTGCGTCGAAGTACGATATATCCGTTATTATTGAAGTTACGAAAAAATAGTTTTTACAAAAAGTGAAGGCAGTCTTGAGATTCACATTTTAAAATTAATCCCAAATATACAGTGTGTTCAGGAGCGCAGTGCCAGACAAAAATATCCCTATCCTAACTTTTCAAGTTCTATGCTACGGTATTAAAAAATATTTGATACAGAGTGATTAAAAATCAGATGGGATTTCAAATTTTTAATCACTCTTTATAAAGACATCTAAATTTTAAAAAAATGTGATTTTCAGGTGGCTGTAGATCCTTTATTAAACATAGTACACATAAAGTCTGATACATCGTTGAAATTAGCTCCGCAAAAGGTTTATAAAAATGTAAAAATATATGAGGTGTTCCATTTAAAAAAACAAAATTTTTATCTGGCATTGCGTTCCTGAACATACTGTATATTTGGCACTAATTTTAAAATGTGAATCTCAAAACTACCTATACTTTTTGTAAAAACTTTTTTTTCATACCTTCAATAATAGCGGACTAATCGTATTTCGACGCACTAATGCCGCACCCTGTATATAAACCTACAGTATACTACAATTTCTACTCATATTTTGGTATGTAATCCTTACCTGTTTCTGAATAAATATCAGAAAAAAATTGGATTATAAAAAGCACAAATGACAAATTCTTCATTATTTCGACGAAATAATTTTTGAAATGAGGTGCCTAGCCAAAATATAACAAATTTTGTTCTATTATCTGTAAACTTTAAAAATTGGATCTTTATCTTGAAAATTAGAATTATCTGAAAAATTGGTTTCTAAAACTAATTTCTGCATAATAACTAACAACTAATTAGCTCAAATGAGTATAATATATAATGTCATATAATTATTTCGTACATTCCGAAAAACAAAATATTAAGAGTGTTTTAAGTGCTTTAAAGTTAAGGAGCACCTTTTAAGGCCAAATTAATTATGTAATGGCCTCCTTTCAGTAGTATACCTATATCTCCTACTTTTTACAAAGAAATAGAGGTACCTCTTTTTTCAACCTATTCTAAATATCCAATATCTAATAATTCAAATTAAAAATAGATCATTTAGCTTACAACCTAAAGCTTATTTTTTGAAATAAACGAGGGAAAGCAAGAAGTTCTGAACTTCTTCATTTGATTATTTTAAATGTATTGACAGTACATGATGACCTTAAATATTTAAGCCATCTTTTATGACATATACCTATTCTATGAAAGTAGAATGGTTTATTTTGATTTAATGATTTATTTATCCTCGAAATAAAATATGAAAATAAGTAATACACTTTATCACTACATTATTTTTCAACTTAATTGTTGTTATATTCTAAGTTAAAACAAGGCCATTTAAAATATGTTCTGCTTACCTTTATATGTTTTGTATCTATTAAGTAGTATTAAACTAACAGTCAGTGCGATTGTGTATTTAAATTAGTATATGTATCTGTCTATTTATTATTTAAAAACCTAGTTTATAACTATATATTTTAAAAATCCTTTAAAGGTATCATTTGTTCTTAAAGAAATTTTTATATACACTGATTAGCGACTTTGATACATTGATCTCCCTACTTATTATTTAACAAGATACAGTACAAAGTTTTAAACAAAAATAATGGAAATTTTTTCATGATTTTGTGGTTGACATTTCTTAAATAATTAATATAATTTTTTTTTAACTCTCACAGTTTTTCTGTTTAATAAGTAATTGACACAAGAATGATACTAAATAATATTCAAAAACTTAAATAATAATAAATAAATAAATTAAGTCTTTACTGGCTTCTAAATGGTTATCGTTTAAACACCAAATTTTCTACCATATATGGGTCACCACCCTGTATAAGTTTTATACTGAATTTTTGCAATTTATGTAACCTTTTTAACAGATTTTTTTTGTGGATACCTAGTTCATGTGTTAAATTGGTTGCATTCTATGTTAAATAAGATTTGGCTCCAGATTTATTTAGTTATATTTTTTTCGTTGGGGTGTTATATCTTAATATATATCTATGGGTGTTATTTGATTCGTGAATGAAAATATTTTCTTATTATTTATATCCAATTTTGATCATTAGCAAATAGTAAAAATTATTACATATTATTCTGTATCTAAACACACGACTCTTCACAATAATAATAAGTATTATTTGTATATACATACTATGTATCTATTCAATTTTGTTAGAGAAATTACAACTAGTACTTTTAAAATATTTACAATGCATTTTTAAACTTTTTTAATTGATAATTGGCTGCATTCTAGCAAAGTATAAGTTACAAATCGTTTTGAAGACTGTTATTGTAGAAGACATTAAATCTTGTAACTGTAAATAATAACTACATTAAATTATAATTTAAAAATTATTATATATTCATAGTTTTTTTAATAATTACGATATACTACAAACTAACTTAAATTAGATTGAAAGTGTGTTTAAATGGTTTCATCGAAAATTTAACTTGATTTGAAAACTTTTACAAAAAAAATGTATTCCTCTTGGTCAGCAATTACCATTTCTGATGATGAAGATGAACCACCACAAAAACCTAAGGTAATTATTTGTTATTTATTTATATCTATTTGTTCATTCTTCTTAAAAACTGAATTTGTAGAACCAACCTGTAAATGTAAGGTTAGAGCATAAGTATAATAAATTTTTACTTATTTTAGGTGCTTAGAAAATCAACAAGGAAAAAGACAACTAAAATAACTAATCCAGTGAGTTATATAATTTCAGATGATGATGACGATGATGATGATGATCATGATGATAAAGCTGATCATTATTATAAATATCAGCAGAGTGAGAAGGTAATGTGGTCTCTTATTTACAAATATATTTGATAGAAAGGGATATCTGTAATAGTTATAAACATGAGAGTGCCAATATATATGTTAAAATGTTCCTGCTTGAATTATTTATTTAGCAATTTGTTTATTTCGTACAATATTTCACTTTATCAGTTAATTTAGCATGTTTAACCCTATATATACCAAACTCGTCAATTTAAAAGGATTTTCCAATAGGTATCTATAACAATATAACAAGGGACCCGTACTGACCACCTGCTAAGTTTATTCCTACTTTCTACCGCAAATCTCTTCAAGTTGATAAAAGAGAATATTAAATTTATGAATGCACTCTACTTGCAATTTATTACTGCAAATAATAATCTCTTTTTTCTTTTAGAAAACAAAAACTGAAATAAAAACTGAAATGAAAACTGAATCAATGAAAAAAATTGATAGCGATGATGATTTAATTACAAATTATCAAGATGAAGAGAACAAACCTAAACTAAAAGTCTGTGTAAATGCAATAACTAAAATCTTAATTTTTTCATAGTTGTATTTTAGGGGCGACAGAAGAAAAGAAAACTAGTTGTAAATAATTGTGATCAAAAACCAAACCAGTCCTCAAATTCTTATGTACCTAAGGTTTAGATATTTATATAAAATAGTGATCGCATTTGAATAATTTTTCAATAATTTTAGAATAAAAAGATTAAAGTTGAAGTTGATTCAATCAAAACAGAAACTTCCAATTCTGACCCCTTTTGGAAAGAACATGAGTTATTGGCAGATACTGTTAATATAAACCAAGATATTGCTAAAAATATAATAGATCTTTTCTCAGAAGGAAACACTATACCATTTATTGCAAGATACAGGAGACAGGCCACAGGTAATTGTACTTATGATTTGTCAATTTAATAAGAATATATTACATTTTTATATTTCAGGCAATATGTCACCCGAGGCTTTAAGGGAAATTAAAAGTGCCCTTGATGAAATTTACCATTTAAAGGAAAAAATTAGTACGATTATTTCCACATTAGAAAAAAATGGAAAATTTACACAACTCCTTGAAAAAGCAATTAAGACTACAAAAAGCCATGAGGAATTAGATATTATTGTAAGCATATTTAGTTAAAGCTGTATATGTTATCAAAATCCCCCAGTTACTGGTTTTGATAAAATGAAAATTGTTGATTACAATTTTTTATAAACAATTTGAGAATAGTCATTGATTTAATACATTTTTATCTAGCTTTGTTAAAATTCTCCATGTAACATACCAATCTAACTCAACTTTCTGAGGTTCCCTAGAATTGTACACCCATTGTATTAAATATTCTCATAAGGGTTCTTTTTAATTTTTTGTTTATAATATATATTTTATTTAGTATGCACCTTATAAGCCTGAGGGAAAACGAACTTTAGCAGAAAGAGCCAAAGCCGTGGGTTTAGAACAACCAGCAACAGAACTGTTACTAAATAATTCAATTGTTAATATAAATAAATACGTTGATATATCAAAGGAAGAGTTAAGTGATGTGACCAATGTGGAAAAGGGAATAGTACACATTATAGCACAAAAAATTGCAACAGATTCCGAAATTCTTTCATTTTTAAGAGACCTGTAAGTAGCATTGCATTTGAAATAAAAATGATTATTTTTTATTTATATTCTAGGAGAAAACAAACACATTTTACCGTGGAGACTAAGAAATCAAAATTTCGAAAAACTTCTAATTCAAAACCAAAGAAAAAGAAAATAATTTGTGAAAAATCTGTAGACGAATCAAAATTTGAAAATTATTTTGATTTTAGGACATCTGTTCGTCATATCAAGCCTCATCAGGTATTAAATGTAACATTTTGTGAGCACTTAATGTATTACTCTGGTTTCAAGCTCATGTTAAAGTGTAAAATAAAAGTTTTTATTTATTTTATACTTAAAAGTTTAATTGCGACAGTAAAACTAAGCAAAACTTTCTAGGAAGAATAACTTTTTTCTTAAAATTAATAATTAAAAAGTGTTCCATATGATTCCGACTTAAATAGAGATACATACTTACAAAAACGTTATTATTTCAAAAATTCTTTACTTATTGCATATTGGTCATATTTTGTTCAGTTTTTCAGTTTTTAGAATTTCCATAGCAAGAATAACGGTAGGGAAACTGAATATCGCCGGCGAATAATAACATGAAATACTTTTCATAAGATTTCACAAGAGTAAATTAATATGCGTTTATACTTCTTTCACTAAAATGGTTTAATGAACTTATTTCTCTATAAAAGTTATTTGCTTTATTTTAGGTATTGGCAATTAATAGGGGTGAACATCACAAAATATTGTCCGTAAAAATTTTAATCCCTGATTTTGTGTTTAACAAGTTTCGTCAATTTTGTTTTGAAAAGTGGATTAAACATGGTAGTTATAATGAAAATAGGAAAAAGATTTTAGAAGAAGCTATTCAAGACTCTTACAATAGGTTGGGTAAGACATTCATAAAAATAATTACTGATCTTTGAATATAAATTCATTATATTTTGTAGTACAACCATTTATATCAAGAGAAATAAGGTCTGAACTGAAAACATTGGCAGAGAAAGCCTCTTATGAAGTTTTTAGTAAAAATCTGAAGCATCTTTTATTGGCTGCCCCAATAAAAGGTCAAACTATTTTAGGTATTGATCCTGGATATTCTCATGGTTGTAAAATTGCGTTTATTTCTTCAATGGGAACTGTTTTAGACCATAATGTATTACATCTCCATTTATCTTCGGATAAAAGAAATAGAGGAAGTAATATTTTAAAAGGTTTATTAGAAACATATGAGTAAGTACATTATCTTATCCTCCAAAAGTCCCAAATCACTCCGTGTCTTTTCCCCTGAAACTTGCAAAGAAGACATTTTTCGGCATATAATTCCAGGTCTGTTATAAGTTTTTTTCTATTTTACAAAAATTGGATTGATCAACGACATTTCAAGTCAAATTTCCTTCACATAATAGTTTTAAATCAGTTTCAAGAAAATATTTGTGTAATTATTGGCTAATTCAATATTACTTGTATTAAGCAAAATACTTAAAAAAAGTAGTGTATGGTAGAGTAACAAATTATTTCGATCAAATATTTTTTTATGTGAGGATTTTCTTGAATATCTGCTTACGAAGCCAGGAGTAATGAATCTGGTTATGAATATACAAATGAAAATTGCATCTTGATAAAAAAAAACAAATGTGGACCTCTATCGATTAATTTACAAAAACTTTTGATGGCCTCATGATTAAAATTATTTTAATAAAATTACAAAATGAAGAATTTTGGGTAAAAATTGTGAGTGGTTTATTAGCTATCTTTCAGATCGACAAAAATATGTACACAAGTAGAATTATTAAGTTCTAATAGACTGGGGAAAAATTGAGAAGAATGTCATGTAATTTAAATTATTTTTTCTGTTATTATAATGTATTTAAATTTTTGTACCTTCCGCTTTTATAAATATTTAAACCTCCTATTATAAACTTTAGTGCTTCTTCAGATAAATTAAATAATAAATAAATAAACTACTTCCCAGTTCAAGATTTCAAGATTATTCCGAAAGTGTATATCTGTTATAGTAATATATAGTTCTTTTTTTAATTATTGTCCTCTCTCTGAAATCGCAGGGAAATAAAACCGTTACAAACTTTTGATTCAAAAAATTACAATTGTCATTTAATTTCGATTAAAAATCAATAATTTTAGAAATTTTGAATAACGTTGTGTATTTTATGAATATTGTTTACGTTTTTGTATTTTTAAAATAGTTGTAACCTCATTGCACTCGGTGATGGTACGGCAAGTAAGGAAACTGAAGAGTGGCTCACGGAATTAATAAACAAAAATTTTTTCCATCCAATAAAAATAAAATACACTATTGTTAGTGAAGATGGGGCATCTATATATTCCTGTAGCCCTGAAGCAAAAAAAGAATTTGGGGATATGGACACTAACATAATTAGTGCAGGTAATACAAGTCGGGAAACATGTCTAATAATATTTATTTAATATCTATTTTGTTGTTTCAGTTTCATTGTCCAGAAGAATTCAAGATCCTATGGCGGAATTAGTGAAAGTCGAACCAAAGCATTTAGGAGTGGGAATGTATCAACATGACCTTAAAAAAAAAACTTTAGAAGAAGCACTTGATGAAGTCGTATCTGAATGTGTGAGTTTTGTAGGAATCGATTTAAATACGGCCTCGCAAGCCTTGTTAAGGTAATCATTTTTGTTGAAGATTACAGATGATCATCAAAAATATTTTGACAAGAGAAAACCATGTCAAAATATCATTTGAGATATTTAAAGTGATTTCCCGTAATTGATTTAATTTTTTTATAATGATTTATCATTTATTTATAACTGCAATTCTAATAAATATAATGATCGCCATATAGATTCAGAGCATATATTACATCCATGCGAGAGTAAGAGAACATGTTATGAAACATGTTGAAGTGGGCAAATCAGAGGTGGAAACATTATTCCGGTCAATTCGATAGTAACAAACCGGCGGTCATGATCTAGTTATGTATTATTATTCTTATTCTTTGACTCCTGAAGATTTCTAAATAATTTTAAATTCTCTCTGAATCTACACATTGTTCTTATAGTTAATTTTAAAATTTCGTCTATTAATGTTCAAGATACTCGAAGTTCTAGAGAGCGAAATAATTTTTACCCAAAACACATTCTTTTACAGATAACAATGTGCAAGCATAATATTTTCTATAATGTATTAGTTACGTAATTCATTTTTTCAGGAGGGTGGCTGGATTGACAGAGAAACGTGCAAGCGAAATTGTTAAATTTAGAGAAACTAATGGTCCTTTTACTTATCGCAAGCAGCTCATAGAAGTTTCCGGGATTGGGCCTACAGTATTTCAGCAATGCGCTGGATTTCTACGCGTTGGAC
Source organism: Hermaeophaga mercurialis (assembly GCA_951812935.1). Taxonomy (NCBI): domain Eukaryota; kingdom Metazoa; phylum Arthropoda; class Insecta; order Coleoptera; family Chrysomelidae; genus Hermaeophaga; species Hermaeophaga mercurialis. The sequence goes on along the minus strand of OX638362.1, from coordinate 34,096,807 downwards.
CAACCAATGCAGTGTCAACAGAAGACTTTTATAATAACCCAAAAACCACGAAACTTGATCAAACTTACATCCATCCAGAATCTTATGATGTAGCTCAAAAATTATTAAGACTTTTAAAATTAAATGTTAAAGATGTAGGGGACAATAATTTTATAAATAAAATAAAATCGTCTAAAAGCAGTTTGATACAATTTCAAGAAAAATTAGAGACTACCACAGAAACCCTAGAACTAATTTTTGACGCATTATCAAAACCTCTTAACTATGATCTCAGAACTGAAATCTCTCAAACTGCTTTCTTTAGTTCAGGTCTCAAAAGTATCAATGACTTGAATGTTGGGAGCAAAGTCATGGGTAGGGTAAAAAATGTAACCCATTTTGGATGTTTTGTAGATATTGGGGTGGGTAAAGATGCGTTAATACATTCCAGTAAGTTGAGAAAGTTTGATTTACAAGTAGGAGATAGAATAGAGGGTATTGTTTGTTCGTTAGACAAGCAAAAACAACGAATTAACGTTGAACCAACTGTAAAGCTGTAAATTATTTTTTCATAAGGCTTTCAATGCATAATTTCTATGGTAGTAGAAAAATATGTTATTTGTTTGTTTAATTGATATTTGTATAGTTGTTTTTATTAATGTGTTTATTAATATATGTTCTGTTCCGTAGTTTTTTATTCTTTAATAAACTTTGTGAATTTTTTTTTTAATAATTCCCTACTAGAATACTTAGACATTCATTATTATCTATATTTTTAATAAAATGGAGTGTAAATACTAAATTCATAATTATTATTCATTGATGGGTTGCTTCTAAAAGAATGATAAACTGATATTTATTAATTTTAAAAAAGTAACTTGGTAACATGCCAATTGTAACAATTCACAAATCCTCATTTCCACTAAGCGATGTAACTACGAGGGTTAACAAAAATGAAATACTAAAACAATTAAGTAACAAAGAGATTACTTGATTATATATTTATAAAGCATTGATGAATAATTTAAATTACTTGAGCCTTCTTTTTCAGTCGGAGTCCATAACAATTTCCATAAGCCTATCAGTTTCTCATATTTTTCCTTCTTTCTGTTTTAAAGCATTTTTCATTTTTGGAAGTGTCACATTTCTAATTACTTTTTGAAATAATTTGTCAGTCATTTTAAAAGTAGTGGATATCAATTCAATGCAATTAAATTCGCAGTGATAACCTCAACACTGTTCAGCTAATTCATTTTTTTTAACTAATATTATTAACTCCGCTTTCACCATGTTTTTGCCATATACAACATTAGGTTTCCTCTGCCTTTTTTTTTAATTTTTTTTCTTAGTGGCTCTGGTTTGAGCTTTATTAAGTCGTCGACAGATAGAAATCATTATCAAGAAAACTTACTGTAAGTAATATGTCCCTTCATTTGTTAAAACTTTAAAGATTATATATATTATATATATATGTTATATTTTATATATATATATATATATTATATATTATATTATGTTGAAATATTTTTCTATCGGTCATTGTAACTTATACTTAAAATATAAAATATACATAAGTTATAACTATAAGAATATCAGGTAAAATGAAACCCAGTTCCTTAATTTTTAAGCCAGTGTAACTTCGAGACATCTGTCTCTTGTTCTATTGTGTGCGTGGCTAAGGTCTTATACAAGAAGTTATCACCAACGGCATCCGCTTTCTTCTTTCTATGTACGGAGCTGCTAAAAAAACTACCTGTTTAGATAAGCATCGATATGCATGTTTCGTTAAAAATACTAAAAATAAAAAACAAGTTCAATTAGCTTGTCTTCCTCCAACCTCAGTTGCTGCTCATCAACATCTTTTTCGGGTATATTACCAAGTTCAAGTGTGGCTTGGTTATCAGCTAGACCCTACAGACTGGGGTTGGAAGTTGGTCAACAATATATTAGAGCCAGTTCAAACTTTACTCCCACCTGCGCCGGAAAAACTGCTGAACACAATTTTTTGCAACTGCAAAAAGGGATGCAGTGCTAAATGTGGTTGCAAAAAAGTCGGACTATTTTGTTCTCTGGCATGCACAAATTGTGAAGGCCGGTCGTGCTCTAATGTTGAATCACAATCACAAACAATGAAGGATTCATTTGATTCCGACGAAGTGTCATGCGATACATCGCTATTGACGCAATTTACTTGCATCCAAAATGAAGATGAAGAAGAAGCAGGAGAAGAAGAAGAAGAAGAACAAGAAGAAGATCAAGAAGAAGAACAAGAAGAATTTTAAACTTACGAATCAGGCGAATGAACTTCACCACTTTTTTTTAATTTACATCGCTTTTATCTTTTCCAATCTTTGAAAATTTCCGTTATTTTGCAATAGTTTCACATTAAACAGGATCACAACTGACCCGTGGAGTAGACGAAGCGGTCAATCCAGGACGGCATGCGACTACCAGCGCTCCTGGTGGTCAAATATACAAGATCTGACGCGTGACAGATGACTGGTCAGCAGTCAGAGGGCAGCAAATTTTGAGATCATTTTATTGTGATTGTTATTTTATTCTTTATTCATATTCGTTGCCTCTGTTGATATTTTAATTTTATACTCTTTAAAATGGATGTGGTTGAAATAAAGTGTTCGTGTTGCGATAAAAAGTTTTCTCAACGTAAAACCCTCTATGTCCATATGAGAAACGTTCACAAAAAAAAAACATTTTCTACCTCTACCTACAGATCCAGAAATACAATTATATGTGTTTATTGTTCTGTGATACTTAAATCCTACGCAGATTTAAGGGATCATATGGTTGATGAACATAAGGTTGATATATTTAAACAAGAACTGCATTTTGAAAACAGAAATGGTATGTAAATTTGTAAATTATACCTAGTATAATATTAATAGTGGTTTGTGTATATTAAACACGATGTAAGGATGCCTTCAAAAAAGGTCAAAATCGATCCAGATTCAACCAAATTAACTCATTCTTGTCCATCCACAATAGAGTTAATTGAAAAAGATGGACAATATAAAGCAACAATTTTTTTTCCTCACTTTGGTCACGATTGTTCTTTAAAATATATAAATCTTTCATCTTTATCCAAGTATTTATAATAAAAATGTTTTTTTTTAATTTTGTTGTTTTTATAAGTTTATAAAATGTTTTTTCTTGTGGTATAGGTAGTACGATTGTAAATATTTTAACGATAGTTAAGAGAAAACTCAACAAGCAAACTCTAAATTTAATATAGTTCATCACTAATTTAAAAACATTTTCAAAAATCTATAAATAAGACATTATTGAGTTTAAATTTTCGAAAGTTGTATAAGACTGTGCGGTAAATAGATTTGCTAGTCTGGTGTTATCCATTCTTAAAAAAGCATTTTCTTGTTTCAAAGTTCTTATTTTTATTTTTAAAAAACTATGTACTCTTAAGAACATAATTTTTTAACAATGTCAATTTTTTATTATGGAATGTTAATAATGTATGGGAAAGTTAAATATGTAATTCGAACAGTTTTCCAAACTTAATATTAAATTTAATCGATTTTTGCATAAAAACTATTTTACGATTATCTACTAATAATACATTTATCACGCCAAAAAATAATAAGTTTTACAAAAAAAATGTCCATTTTCGTGATTGAACAAGTACAATTCAAATTTGCCGCTAAACACAAATTGTCCACCAGGAGCGCTGGTAGTCGCGTGCCGTCCTGGATTGACCGCTTCGTGTGGAGTAGGCCTACTGGGGAAATCACGTTAAAAAAAACGCACTAAGTACACCACCTCATAGGTGGCGTGGAAACGTGTGCATATTATGACGATAACAACTTTTATAACTTTTTGAATCGTTATATCTCAGAAACGGTGGCTCGTAGAAAAAAAGAATTGATACATTTTTTATAGATAATTTTATTTTAATTACAAAAGTGGCCATTTCGGTAACTTGTTAGTTAATAAATGTAGAATTGCAAAACATTTTTTTTAAAACTATACTGGAAAAATTAAACACAATTTTGAGAAATTTATTGAAACGATCTTAACACATCGGAGCTGAATAAAATCGTAAAAGTACTGAGAATATAAAAGAAAAATAAGGCAAAATACAATTCATATCATTTTTAAAGATAAACAACAAGACATTTTTGCAGTGAGTTTTCTAATGTAACCGTTCTTAACAGATTATTTATTATCTTTCGTTTTTTAGGTATAGAAATGTATATAAAAAAATAGGTTCATGAGTTTGTTGACAGTTACGACCGATAATTGTCTTTTTTTTGTTATGAACGAAAGTGAGGGGATTGTATTTGTAAATATGCTACTCTTATCTGCTTATATTTCAAGGTTTATTGGCCTTGAAATTATGTAAGATGGGTAATAGATGCATTTAATAAAGTAATGTTTACTAATAATTCAAATATTTATTGGATATCGTGATGAAAATGAGAACTACGATAAATCTTACTTAGCTGTTATGGGAATATATGATATTTTGAATACTTTATACAGGTCAATACTTTGGGAAGTTCCAATTAAACGTTTTTTAAAGAAACTTGAGATAATTAAAGTATAAAAACTTGAGGTATAAGGTTTTCGGATTGCCCAATTGATTTAAGATATTTAGAATATACCTACAACTATGCTTCCGGTTATACTGGAAGTTGACTGTAACTTCCTTATTTCAGTTGGAACACGCTGTATGTTATTCGTATTATTTCCCAATTTTCTTAAATGGATCACTCTGTATATTATTATTCAACGGTCAAATAAATTTATGCAGCACGAGGGAAATAATTTTAAGCATTTATTTTAATATTTTATATTTTTAAATGCGATTTATTTTTAAAATTTAATGCAAATAAAATACAAACTCATAATCTATTTATTAAAAGCTAAAATCTCAATAACGGTTCGATTTAGGTATAGAGAGTGGTTATTAAAAGTTTGAGAACAAAAAGAGTTGTTTCTAAAAAAGTAATAATATTTATCCGGTACAATAATAACTTTATTAAAAAAATATCCAAATTTATTCTAAATACACAAAACTAAAAATGTATAGTAGGAAAAAAAATGTCAATAAGTATAAAGATATATGGTATTTTATCTAACCCAGATGTTTTTTATTGGTTTCAGGTTTTTAGCTTCAAAGTAGTCTACTGCATCAAATTTTTGCAAGATCAAGTTTTCCGACCTTACACCCAACGTGTTGTAATTCGTACCATAATTTGGTTGTTCTGTACTGTATGTACTGAGGAAAAATTCAGAAAAATGATCCACTATTTTGTTCTTATGTAATAAAATCCCATTATAGGTATAATTTACCACTCTATCACTATATTTTCTTTTTTATCTACGTATATCCAAAATGAATTGATAATAGTTGACGCGTTATCTTGTATTTGTTCTCTTTATTTATTTTTTTTTGATGATTCATGCTACATATAATAATAATATTCATTTACCATTCAATTTGAAATATACAACAGTTTTCAGTTAACGATTAATAAATATAGAATTCCCACAGAAGGAAGAACCTGTGCGTGGGTTGTACCATATAAATATACCATGGATTATAATGAATAAAATTGTAAAAAAATGTAAAAAAGTTTCTTTCAGTATGAGCAAAAAAAAGGAAGAGAAGAATTATATCTAGATATGACATTAAAATCACTATATATATATATATATCAATATAGACGTAAAGTCCTTCAAATTTCATCATAGTCGTATAATTTATATTTCTTTCTTGTAAACAATTCGTTAAAGAATGTTTTGACCAAGTTGAATTTGGTATTTTCTCAACCAAACTTGAATGGAACGATACATTGTTCATTATTATCAATGATAGTTCTTTTAAGTTTAACACTCAAATCATTTTTCAAAATTAGATGAATTCATTGAATCATGGTATAGTCACCAGATTTACTTTCACCTTTAAAAATTAGGATACAGTTGTCAATGAAACCATTTTCAGAACCTGCACCTTCTCCACATTTATTTTATTAACGCTGCCATCTTGCCAGCACTGGCTCAATCTTTCTTTACTAAAAATCCAGGTCTCATCCAAATAAATAGGCTTTAATAAATGGTTTTCATTTTTTTTTGAACTCTCTTAAAAAAATGTATCCTTTTTTGGGCCACATATGGTTGTTCCATGATATATTTTCTTTTGGAAATACCTCAGTCTAGCCATATGAATTTTAATTCCTTTTTAAAATCATTAGCCAGTGAACTAGTGGAAATCTTGTTTTTATCCACAATCCTCTAGTTTTTTCTTGATGGTAACGAGGGTGATATGCAGACCTAAAAGGAAGAAGGAAAAAATCTAAAGAAAAATCAGCAGAGTGATACTTTCAAGTAAAAGTTATTAGAAAAACCATAAAACTTTAAACTAGGTATTGATACTCTAAGTAAATATAGAGCGTAACGAATTGAATTCGAATACATTTGAATTGTGATGAAAATTATAATTTAACAAATTTCACTTTTAAATCAAGAAGCTGCTAATCTTGTTCTCTATTATAATTGCTGATTTCCGCTAATATATTTTGTATTTGTTTAATGCATACTTTCAGTAAACATTCTGTATACAGGGTTGGGATAAAGAATGGAACCACTAAGTAAATATCTTTAAAACGAAACGGACGATATTTATGAAATTTTGCAAGTAAGTGCAATGTGGCAAAATGCAGCTGATGTACATTTTGTTGTTAATAATATACTTTCGGTTTAACCGGAAAACTTTTTTAAGTTAAATGGGACACCCTATATATTTTTGCAGATTTTGAAAGATCTTGTTATTTCTATTACGTACATACTGGGTTTAGTGTAAAAAATCTGTAAAAACGAAATAAATTGTACGATTAAGAATGGTTCATTTAACTAAAAAAAATCGTATTGAAATATTAATGATAATCCATTATGGTGATCGTGTTAGAACTCATGAAGAAGTGTGTCATATTTTTAATGATTTGAATCCTGAAAAAAGTCCCATTTCACGTTCAACAGTTACTAAAACATTACAACGTTTTAATACAACTGGGATGGTCAAAAATTTGCCACAACTTGGAAGACCGCGGACCGCAACGCACGAAACTATTAGACAAAACATTGCAATTGATTTAGAGGAATCACCTCAAACTTCTACCATAATTTTGGCACTAAACCATGGTATAAGTCGACGTTCTCTAGGGAAGTAATTGAAAAGTGAAAAGTATCATCCGTATAAGATAAAATTGGTTCAAGAATTGTCAGACGATGATTTTGACTCACGACTGGAGTTTTGCTAACGACTGATGGACATCTGTAATGTCGACGTACATTTTGCGTCTAATGTAGTGTTTTCCGATGAGGCAGTTAACCGCCATAACTCAAGGTATTGGTTAAATGAAAATCCTCATTGAATTCATGAAGTACATACTCAGCATCCACAGAAGTTGAATTTTTGGATGGATATTATCGAAGATAGACTTATAGGCCCATTTTTTATAGACGGAAATTTGAATGGTAAGAGGTATTTAGATTTTCTGAATAGCCAAATTATTCCTGCACTTCAACAGAATGGGCAGTTATTACAAAATGTTTGGTTTCAACAAGATGGAGCACCTCCCCAAATCTACGGATTGGACGTAGAGGACTCAGAATAGCCTGCTCGTTCTCGGGATCTAAGCCCATTTTTTAATTTAAAAAGTTGAGGGTATTTCCGGTTAAACCGCAAGTATATTATTAAATCTACATCAAATGCATTTTGCCCCATTGCATTTACATACAAAATTTCATAATTATCGTTCGTTTCGTTTTAAAGATATTTACTTGGTTCCATACTTTATCCCAACCCTGTATACGAGTACTTACGGCATGTTCATATTTAGCCTTTAATGTAGGCCTATTACTTGTGGAAATAGAATCACTCATTATAGTGACACATTCAACATCTTTTTGAATTCCTTTATTTGCTAATTGCCTTATAGTCGGTAGCGACATTCCTAATGCATCGGCTACAAGCTAAAATTATTAGATTAAATAAATATAATACTAAAAATTTATAATTTCATATTTACTTCCCGGATCGCAGAAACTGGTAATAAAGGCTGGTCGGCCTCTTTCTGTACCTGAAAATAATCCACCAATTTTAATATAAGCACTTGCTCTTTCTCTGTGTCTCTTGGCATATTTAAATGAAAAAATAAATAAATGAAAATTAATTGTATTACTTTATAAACGTGTTCAGCACATAACGTGAAACAATCAGAATTATTGGCCTGAACTAAAATTACCTGTAACTCTTTGACACATAAAACTTCATAACCTGACTAGAGTTCGTGCGATCATTGTTCGCATGATTGACTGGTTAGAGGTTGAACGTAACTTAAATGCCAGTCAATTAAATCTTTGTAAGTAAAGATCGCTTATGTAGATAACTATTCATCAAGGCATCAATATTTTGATTTTCTTATGAAAAAGAATCACGAACCTTCCAACTTAATGTGTTATAAAGGAATAGATAAAAATTACACACTGAAAATTATTCACTGCTTGTTCTACATTAGACTGATTTAGTACAGTCTCCCAAATAGAATCCATAAGTAAATAGCACATTCTTAAAAAATCTGCTTTATAAAAATTATACTGAATATGTTTCACAATACTAATCAATAATCGATTTAACTATAGTAATTTAAGGTTAATTTTTAAAGTTGGGTAGTAAATGTATTCTTTAAGACTTAGTAAACAACATATACAATAGTTAGATCTTAATTTTTTCCTAAAAATTTTTAATGTCAGTATTAAAGTATCAAATAGTATCACTTTTTGGTTATCAAATATTGTTGCATTTCTTTGAATGTCATGAATATATTTGGGCCTGCAAAACCATTTCATGTGGCTCGTGGCCTATTGCTGACCCAAATCAATAAAGTTTAGCAATATTTAACAGTTTTCTCTACTTTGCGATAAAACTTTTGAATAAAGTTGTTGTTTTTAATAATTTATATTTATACAGGGTGTTACTATATTCTACTATATTCGACCGACAACGCTTTACCCCAGAGAGCTCTCGTTAATTGATGAATTTTGATATGGGAACATAAAGCCTTAAAGGGCTTAGTTTCAGAGATACAGGGTGGTAAAAGTTTGAAATCAAAACTAAAAATTTGTCATAAATCAGAAACGCCTCCAAATATTTTTTTCAAATTTGGTGACCAATATGCTCTTTAAGAAAGTAATATTTTGACATAAACTGACTTTTGAAAAATTTAACCAGTGGCGCGCTATCAGGGTTTGTGGCAACTTTTATCCTCCCTATCTTTTACGCCACTGGAACAAATTTTTTTTTTTTAATTTTTTTAAATTTTCTGTTCATTTTTAGGTAAAAAAGTAATAAACTTTTATGGAGCTAAAATGAACGGTATTGTAGATATTTGCTTCTAAACAAAAGTCTGCAAGTACTTAGATAATTTGTAACTACTCAATATTTCTAAATTCTGATCTAGCAGGCACGTGTCAAATTTTTAATAGTTCGTGTAGTAGAGTACGGGACTAGTGATCGTGGGAACTTTTTCTGTCGATCCTTATGGACGGACACGCCCCCTCACGTGACCTACCCCCACTCCACGGCATATCTCCGGCGGCTCATGTAGATGTGGAGAAGAATGGCTTGAACGTGGTGGCACTTCAGCAAGAAGATACAGGTCTTGAACGTGGTGGCACTTCAGCAAGAAGATACAGGCCTTCAACGTGTTGGCAGTTCAGCCAAAAAGGCCACGAGGATTCCCGAAACTGTCACTTGACGGCACCGGAGAGCGGCGGCTGCGGCCATTTTAGTGCGAGAGTAATGGTCTTGACAGTTCAGCTAGAAGAAGAAGAATGGAGCTCGTTCAGTCACCTATAGAAAAGAAGAAGAAGAAGAAATTACTATAGTCGAGTCGGCGCGCGATTCACGGCGGCGGCGCACGAATGCAGGCCCGAGCGGAGGTGATCCAAGATGGCGCGATTCATGGCGGCGATGCACACAAGCGGTGGCTGGCCATCGCTTGTGTGTGACGTAGTCGAACTGATTCATTTTAAAGATATCGGCTGGATATAATAGTCGTCGTTGTCGCCAGGACAGGCCATGTTGCCTTTTTATTATTATTTATAAATTGTTGCCATATTTCCGTAGAAACGCCGGCCATCGCTTGTGTGTGTAACGTAGTCGGACTGATTCGAATCGAAGATAACGGTTGGATAATTTTTCACCCGTTACCTTGTTTATGAGAGAGAGAGAGAGCGTTATCAATTGTGGTGACCATGTTTCTGTTTAAAAATTACTTGAAAGTTGAATTCACTATTGAGATAATGTTTGGAATCCATGTTGCCATATTTTTATTACTATTATTATTTATACCATGTTGCCATATTTCCGAAGAAACCGTAAGTAGGGTATAATAATATCAAAGTATGAAAAAAAGTATGATTTATTTAAAGGGTTTGTATTTGTATTAAGCGCAATGAACGTAGCCGTAAGGGCATGAGCCGCTATTATTGGTTCAATTGAATTGTAAAAAAAAGACCAGCATGATCTAGAAGTAACATAGATGAGGAACGAGACAAGGAACACGGTAGAAAAATCACGTAAACGTCAAAAAACGTGACGTAAAACGTCTAGCACGTCAAAAAACGTCACGTTTTACGTCACGCACCTCACGTTTTAACGTATCACGTGTCACGTTTACGTCTCGCACGTCAAATGTTTAACCTATTTTTTAGGGATACTCTGAAAATTATCATTACCGATGTAATATAGTTAAATAAGGCTACCTAATTTGTGCAACTTATAAAATTATTGCATAAGACTTTTCCACAGAAGCGTTGTTACACACATCACCCCACTAGCGCAGCCATGTTGAATTTTGTAAACTTAAAAACAATACGAAATTATTTATTGCTAGCATCCCTTTTTAATAATGACCTCGTCCGTTGTTTTCTCTACTGCCGTTCTGTCTAATCGGAAATTTTTGAAAAATTTTAGAAAATCTACAATACAAAATTGATTCTTACAGCTATTTTTAATTTAATTTATTAGTAATCTTATTTCGTTTAAATCGTAATTATCAAACCATGAATGAAATGATAACCTGGAAACGTGTTTTCGCACGTTATCTGTCTTATCGGGGAGGCTTCATCCGGTATGACAGTTAAAAGTATCTCTAAAGAGTATTATATTTGTGTTTATTATAACAGGTGTTTATAGTATTTCTTAAAATATAGCGAAAAAGCTCTTTTTCACGTGAACATATCGTGATTATTTAATTTAAAAATATTTCCGAATAAAGTCTGTCTAGTTTACGAAAAAATGCAATTTCACCTGTTGGATGAATATGTCACGTGACCCTTTTTGCACACGGCCCTACAAAAAATGCCGATAAGAAATATTCCTTATTTTTCATAATCTACAACCGGAATGTCTGAAATACATTGTTTTTAGATGCGAAATGAATTTTTGTTTTTGTTTTTAAAATATTTTCGAATAGTCTGTCTAGTTTACGAAAAATGCAATTTCACCTGTTGGATAATTAGGGAACGTGACCCCTTTTGCATACGGCCCCACAAAATGTCGATAAGAATTATTCTTTATTTTTCATAATCTACAACCGTAATGTCTGAAATACATTGTTTTTAGATATAACATGAACTTTAGTTTTAATTTTTAAAATATTTTCGAATAAAGTCTGTCTAGTTTACGAAAAATGCAATTTCACCTGTTGGATAATTAGGGAACGTGACCCCTTTTGCACACGGCCCCACAAAATGTCGATAAGAATTATTCTTTATTTTTCATAATCTACAACCGTAATGTCTGAAATACATTGTTTTTAGATATAACATGAATTTTGGTTTTAATTTTTAAAATATTTTCGAATAAAGTCTGTCTAGTTTACGAAAAATGCAATTTCACGTCGGATAATTAGGTCACGTGACATACCCCCACTCCGGCACTACAAAAATTTAAAAAGTACAAGTACAGGTGTGCGTGATCATTCCTATCAGTTACTGATTAGCTATCCTACACTGATAAGTAACAATTTAGAATATTTCTGAAAAATGGCGAATTTTGAAATTATCAAGGATGTTACAAAACAAATCCGTAAATTTGGGGTCCAGGGCCGAACTTTGGAATTTAAAATTAAAGCTACTCCTGAGGGGGCTGAACCTATAAGCTGGGTGAAAAACGCTATCGAAGATATTGTTTTGAAGGGGACAGAAAACGTGGACTTGGAGGATTATGTTGGATTTACTTTCTGTTCCAAAGATTTTTCAAGGGGCCAAGGATGGGTGGTTTTTAAACCTGCATCTCAGGTGACAGTTGATGACGTGTGGAAGAAAATTTCATCCATATACCAATCAAATTCAACGGGGCTGAATACAGAAACCTTCTGTTTGGGTGTTACTACGGTAAAAATGCCCGTAGGAAAAGGCAGGGGACGTAATTATAATACCTTTAACGAGGAGTGTAAAAAACGTAGAGGTATTATTTCAATAAATAACAAAGACAACCTATGCTTACCTCGCGCTCTAGTAGTCAGTATGGCATTCCAAAGTAAGGATCCAAACTACGCAAAAATTAGGGATGGTCGTAGACTTCAGGCAGCCAAAGCTCTTGAACTGGTAAAATCCAGCGGGGTGTTGATTACTCCAGAGGGATGCGGGATCCTCGAACTTCAGCACTTTCAACAACATCTAAAAAATTATAAGATCGTCGTTTATCAATATGGTGGCAAAGGGCGGGATGTTATTTTTGAAGGAGGAAATGACGGTCCTGCTTTAAATCTGTGTAGTAAACTGCATGGGCTGGTTGTGGACTGTATTAACTTTATTTAAATTACTATAAACATATTTTTTGTGAATACAATATAAGAAAATGTCTTTGTACGACGTCTGTTGAAACTGTACTTGTTTACCTTCTGGAAATCATGGAAACGTTTATATCGCTTGAAGTCATGGAATCGCGGTGCACAGGGATGGTGTTAGTAAGTTTCCCAACATAGTCCCCCGGTTGAAAGTAAGAATTTCTTTCAACTCTCAAGATGTACTGGTAGCAAACATATTTTGGTAATGCTGCGTCGTAACGTTGACGAAGTGGTTCTCACTGTGTCCACTCTAACAAGTCCATCTGGACCAGGGTGAATCTCTTGGATGATTCCAATCTTCCAAATGTGGGAGGGTAGGTTATCATCTACTAATAATACTAATTTACCGATGAGTTTATCAGGTACATTTGAAAATTTCCATTTACTTCTGATCTGTAGAGATTGTAGATAGGTAGTTGACCATTTTTTCCAAAAAGTTTCTATTAGAGCTTGCAGTTTCTTATATCGAGAAATAATAGTATCTCGTTTATCAGGTGTTGATTCGGGTAGTGATTGAAGATGGCTTCCGACCAAAAAGTGACCAGGCGTTAGAACTTGTAGATCATCAATATCGTCAGTGAGTGGAGATAAAGGACGAGAGTTCATGATAGATTCAATTTGCGATAAAAATGTAAAGAATTCTTCCAAAGTTAAATGCTCATTATTAAGAACAGTTTTTAATTTTGATTTAGCTATGCGAACAGCGCTTTCCCATAGACCCCCATAGGAAGGAGACCTAGGAGGAATATATGACCAGTTAATTCTATTTTTTAATAAAAAGTCATGAACATCTAGTTTTTTAAACATTTGTGTAAATTCCTTTAGGTAATTATTTGCGCCAACAAAATTTGTGGCATTATCAGAATATATTTTAGAACATAAACCTCTACGAGATATGAAACGTTTTAAAGCATTAAGAAACGCTTCTGTCGTCAAATCGGTTACTGCTTCTAAGTGAACTGCTCGTGTAGAGAAACATATGAATACACAAACATATACCTTAATAAATTTTTTATTTCTAAGTTTTGTTTCTTTCATTAAAAATGGACCGGTATAGTCAATACCGCAATTTGAAAATGGTCTTGAAACAGTTACTCTAGATTTAGGTAATTGTCCCATGATTTGAGTTATAAATTTAGGTTTCATTTTGAAACAAACAATACAAGTTTTCAAAACATTCTTAACAGTTTGTCTGCCGTGAATAGGCCAACATTTTTGACGTAATTTGTTTAGTAAAAATTGACATCCTGCATGATTCAAAATTTTACAAATGTCAGTTATTAAGTATTTTGCTGATTGTATGTCCTTTGCACCGCAAAGAAGATCGTCCATGTAAAAATTGTTTTCAATTGCATGCGCCGCTTCCCGAAATTCGTTTTTATTTTCAATAGCCAATTGCTTGAGACAACGTGTAGATAAGAATGAAGCTGGGGCGGTTCCATAAGTAATGGTATTTAATACGTAATGATTTAATTCTTGTTCTGGAGAATCTCTCCATATAATACATTGAAAGTTACGATCGTTTTCGTGGATTAATATTTGTCGATACATCTTCTCGATATCGGCACAAAATGCTACGTTGTAAGTTCTAAAACGAATTAGCGTTGAGAAAATGTCATGTTGAATACATGGTCCGATTCTAAGTACATCGTTTAATGAAAGTCCGGTTTGCGATTTAGAACTAGCGTCGAAAACCGTGCGTAATTTAGTAGTTAAAGAGGTTTCCTTTTTAACAGCGTGATGCGGCAAATAGTGTCGAAACGTTTTGTCTTTTATAACATTAGTCTTAATTTTCGTCATATGTCCTAAGTTAACGTATTCTCGTATAAAGTTTGAATATGTCAGTTTAAACTGTTCGTCCTTTGCAAATTTTCTTTCTATAGAATAAAACCTATTAATAGCTTGTTCTTTGTTATCACCTAATTTTCGAAAATTTTCTTTAAAAGGTAGTCGTACCTGAAATCTACCGTTTGGTAAACGTGCGTGTGAATTTTGAAAGTTGTTCATCTTTTGTTAATGGGTGTTGAAATTGATCAACTTCTTCTAACGTCCAAAACTGTTCTAATTGTTTGTGTAATAAAGTTCGTGAAAATTGGCAATATACCACATTTGTGTTTTCACACAATCTACCGGATATTACCCAACCTAGTTCGGTATTTTGAAAAACTGGCATATGATTATTTAACATAATCCTTTCAGGTAAAAGTAAATAGTAGTAAATGTCAGCACCTAATAAAATATCTATTTCCGTAGGTAAATTAAAACAGGGATCTGCTAGAGTAATTCCTTGGGGTATAGTAATACATTTAGTGTTTAAATATTGCTTTGGAAGTTTACCAGTAATCTTGTTTAAAATTAAAAATTGTAATGAAGTTTCGAAGTTTGAAATCATGGATTTTATTTTAGCGTTTATATAACCGTCAATTCTTACGTTAGTTGAGTTTATTCCTTGCACAGGAATATTTAGAGAATTTTTTGCTAATCCGAGTTTATTGGCTAGTGCTTTAGTTATAAATGAAGATTCACTACCGGCATCCAATAGTGCTCTAGTAATAATTGCGTTACCATACTTGTCATAAATTTTAATTTGTGCAGTAGCTAAGATTACCGACGTAATACCGTAAGTGCTTGAGTTATGTAGTACTGTTTTAGAGTGATTGGTGTTTATTGTGTCACCAGATAATGGTAATAGGGCACATTGATCTAAATGATTTGAAGTAGTAAATGAAGTCGTATCAATTTGAGTGTGTAAGTTGCTTGTTGCGGGATTTTGCGTAAAAGTATTTGGAATTTGCGTGATTGTATCGTAAGTACGTGTGTCGTCAAGTTTACGTGTGTTTGTATTTTGATCAGTGGTTCGTTTGTAATTTGATTGTTTAGTTTGAGTAGTGGGTTCGTTAATGTCATTTGACAATCGTGAGTAATAATCCATATGTAATAATGAGTGGTGCCTTTTATTGCAGGTTCTACAATTAATAGAAGAGCATGATTGTGAATAATGACCTTTACGTAAACAATTCGTACATGCCTTCATATTTTTAATCTCTTGCCAACGTAGCGCCACTGGCAAAGCTTTAAACTTCTGACAAGAATATATATAATGATCGTTATTGCAAAATAAGCATTTTGTCGAAGAATTATTTGTGCTTAAATGAGCACGCGTTTTATTTTCGTATACAGTTTATTTACATTGATACCTTGTTTAGTATCCATAGTTTCCAAAAGTAAACATCGATCCGTCAAAAATTTTGTAAATTCACTAATTTTTTGTGATGATAAATCTTTCGAATGGATTTCCCACTCTTTTTTTGAATTTAAATCTAATTTATTTGTTAAAAGATAGAGTAAAATAGTATCCCAATGTTCTACTGGTTCTTTTAAATTTTGTAGAGCTCGAAAGTTCTTTTGAAAGTTATCAGTGAACGATCTTAGAGAAGTATGTGACTCTTTAATAACATTAGGTAGTTCAAAAATATTTTTAATGTGCGATTTTATAATTAATTTTTTGTTTTCATAACGATCAGTTAACATGTCTAGTGCTAACTGATAATTAGCATCCGTTAATTGTAAATTTTGAATTACTTGTAAAGCGTCTCCCTTTAGACTAGTTTTTAAATAATAAAATTTTTGAACATTAGTTAAAGTTGAATTTTGTTCTATGATAGAGTTAAAGGTGTCGTAAAAATTAGTCCATTGATCGTAAGCTCCTTCAAAATTCGGCAACGAAATTTGAGGGAGTTTAATGTTATATTGTGAAATCTGATTATTCGTAACTGGTAACGCTGAAGCAGTGGTAACCGACAGATGTGTACCCATATGAGAACTTTGAGTTTTTTGCAATTTTGCGTGACCTTGGGCGATTGCTGCATAATAAGAGTTTTCAAAAGTTTCGTTATATTCTTGATGCTTTAAAAGATTCGTATCGTCTAATAATTCTAATTCACATTGAATTGTTTGAAAATCGTTGAGTGTTTTTTGTATTTCTGCAAGCCTAAATGGAACTTGTGTAACGTTAGTTTCGGTTACATTGTTTAAAAATGTAACAAATCTAGTAATGCTAGTTTTTAATTGGCTCCTTTGAGCAGTTAGCTTTTTAATTTTAATTTCTTCCTCACTAGGCATTTTAATGAGAAAGAGCAGTTCGTATTAACGTAAATATTTGACGTATGTAATAATGAAATGACAGTTTTTATCGTAAATTAAATAATAAACTCACTGGTACTGTAGTCTTCTAATCCGTCTCGAATGGACCAAACATGTGTAGTAAACTGCATGGGCTGGTTGTGGACTGTATTAACTTTATTTAAATTACTATAAACATATTTTTTGTGAATACAATATAAGAAAATGTCTTTGTACGACGTCTGTTGAAACTGTACTTGTTTACCTTCTGGAAATCATGGAAACGTTTATATCGCTTGAAGTCATGGAAACGCGGTGCACAGGGATGGTGTTAGTAAGTTTCCCAACAAAATCTGATTTTCCATGAAGGCCATTACAATGTCATCACATCTCTAACCGCCGCATTTATGTGCGGATATTTTTGTGAAGCCTGCCACACTCCCTACAACAACAGAAACGAACATCGGTGTGATCAGGTGTGTTTTGCATGCAGAAAATCACCTGCATGCAATAAAGATGTTGTAAAAAGAGGCTGTATTGAATGCCGAAGAGATTTTTACGGCGATGATTGTTACGAGGCACATTTGAATTCGGTTTGTAAAAAAATAAAAAGCTGTGAGAAATGTTTTAAAATATGCACTACGCACAATCATATCTGTGGCGAAATTTACTGCAAGATTTGTAAATCGAGACAACCCGAAGACCATTTGTGTTATATGCAACCTGACAAAAAATCCCCTCAAATTAAAGATTTTTTGTTTGTTTTCTATGACTTGGAGACAACACAAGAAAAAGTCGTCAATGGGGTCATACAGCAGGAACCAAATTTGTGTGTATACAGAAAAGTATGCCACAAGTGTATAAACGAGACAAGATTGTTATTTTGTCAGAGTTGCGGATTCAGAGAAAAAGTTCTAACAGAGGATGTAATTACGAAATTTCTGACCGAAGTACTAGAAATACGAAAAAAATTTAAACAGATTGTCGTTATAGCCCATAACGGTGGCGGTTTCGATCATCAATTCGTATTAAATAACATTCTCACTAAAACCGATTTGAATCCGGACCTGATTATGCGCGGCACAAAGCTAATTATGATGAACGCTGGAAACGTTAAATTTCTGGATTCACTAAACTATTTTCCGATGGCATTATCTGCATTACCGAAAGCTTTTGGGTTTTCCGAATTGAAAAAGGGGTATTTTCCACATCTCTTTAACAGGCTGGAAAATCAGAACTATGTCGGAGGTATACCTGCATTGAAATTCTACGACCCTAACAACTTAAAAGATGATGCGCGCGAGAAATTAATTAAATGGCACAACGAGAAAATTGCTGAAAATTACATATTTGATTTTCAAAAGGAGATTGTAGAGTATTGTGTTTCTGATGTACAGATTCTAACGCAGGCCTGTCTCAAATTTAGTCAGCAGCTATTGGATACGTCAAATGTGTGTCCATTCAGAGAGGCAAGCACAATTGCGTCTGCGTGCAACAAGGTATTTCGGCGAAACTTTTTAAAACCAAACACGATCGGAATAATTCCTAAAGGTGGCTACAGATTCAGAGATAACCATTCGAAAATAGCTTTACAATGGTTGATATGGGAAGAATACCAAAGAGGTATCGAAATACATCATGTGGCCAAAGGTCAAGAGGCTAGAGTTGCCGGGGTTAAAGTTGATGGGGTACATGGAGATACCGTCTTTGAATTCGAGGGTTGTTATTTTCATGGGTGTCCGAAATGCTATACAAATAACCGTGATAAAGCATTAAAAGACGATCCCAATGATTGTATGGAGAATCGGTTCCAACGAACTGTAAATAAAAATAAACATTTGGAGAAAAAGGGGTGTAACGTTGTACAAATGTGGGAATGCGATTTTCGAAAAATGTTAAATAAAGAAATTGAAGAATACACAGAAAACCATTCTTACATAAAATATTTACCTCTAAACCCTAGAGATTCTCTGTACGGGGGCCGAACGGGGAATACAGTGGAATATTACAAGGCGAAAGAAAATGAGAAAATTAAATATGTTGATGTCTGCTCGCTTTACCCTTATGTGTGTAAATTTGGTAAATTTCCTATTGGCCACCCGAAAAAAATTTATGTGGGGGACGAATGCAAATTGGCTGATATTTCCCAAATGTCAGGTGTGATAAAATGTAAAATATTACCTCCTACAAACCTGTATCACCCTGTACTGCCTTATAGAATGAATGGTAAATGTATGTTTGTCCTTTGTCGTAAATGCGGCGAGGGGGTGAACCAAGACGACGATTGTACTCACGATGACGAGGAAAGAGCTTTAAATGGTACATGGGTGATTGAAGAAGTCGTTAAAGCTATTGAGAAAGGGTACAAAATGATGGAAATCTACGAAATATGGAGTTACAACACCATACAGCTCAGTAGAGAGCAGGAGGGCTTATTCTCAGGCATGATGAATAAGTTTATAAAAATCAAACAGCAAGCCAGCGGCTGGCCTAAGAATTGTGCGACAGACGCTGAGAAAGATAGATATATTGAGGAATTTCTACATAGAGAAGACATTTTACTGGAGTTTTCTGAAATAACTGAGAATCCTGGTTTAAGATCATTGGCAAAACTGATGTTAAACTCTTTCTGGGGCAAGCTGGGACAGAGACAAAACATGCCTAAAACATCTATAATTAGAAATTCTGCTGAATTTTATTTAATGATGTCGAACCCCGCAATAGTTGTAAACACTATTTTACCGGTAAATGAGGAAACGTTAATTGTAACGTGGGAATACAGAGAGGAGGCCTACGATATTTCCCCAACAGTAAATGTTATATTAGCTGCCTATGTTACAGCTTTAGCTAGATTAAAATTATATAGTTACCTGGATCAGGTGGGTGAGAGAGCCTTATATTACGATACCGATTCAATTATCTATTCTTCGCAAGTTGGTCTTCCTGACCTTTCCACCGGCGACTGCATTGGAGATCTACGGACGAGATAAACGGGGGATTTATTACAGAATTCGTTTCAGGGGGCCCTAAAAATTATGCCTATAAATACAGCTGTAATGGTAGTGAATATGTTGTCTGTAAAGTGAAAGGAATTTCACTAAACTATAGTGCTTCTCAGTTGCTAAATTTTGAAAAAATCAGGGAGATGGTCTTGACAAAAAGTGAGCCTATTTTTATCATTTCGAAGCAGATCAGAAGAACTAAGGATCATGAGGTGATAACCGTAACATCAGAGAAAAGATATCAACCTATGTCAACAAAAAGAAAATTTCTTCCGGATCATAGTTCGCTGCCTTACGGCTTTAAAAAATTTAAAAAATGAGTTATATATTTATAAAGCACTAAATAAATTTTTATTAAAACTTACCGGTCTTTTTCATCCCTATGGCAATCCTTAAATTGAATGATTTATTCCTCAGCTACATTATCCTCCTTAATAGAGTGGCTATCAACTCGCTTTAAATCTGTGTAGTCAGCTTTCTTCTTCTTCTGTATCTGAAAAATGAATGTATGAGTTGTGTAAATTGAAATAAAATCAGGGAAACGTTGATGGAAAATACAACTGTATAAACATCACCTCAAATCCATTTGGCTATCCTTAAATTGAATAATTTAAGCCACAGCTACATTATCTTCCTTAATAGAGGGGCTATCAACTCGCTTTAAATCTGTGTAGTCAGCTTTCTTCTTCTTCTGTATCTGAAAAATGAATGTATGAGTTGTGTAAATTTAAATAAAATCAGGGAAACGATGATGGAAAATACAACTGTATAAACATCACCTCAAGAGAAATTAAAAGAGCAGTAATTACAGTATTTTGTGAGAAGTGCTAACAGCCTAATTCAGCAAAGTTAAAATCGAAATGAATATATGAGTTATCAAATAAATTTTTATTAAAACTTTCTGGTCTTTTAAAAATATTTGGAAGCCCTTAAAAGCTGAATTATTTCATCTTCAGTTAGATTATTTACATTATCTTCTTCGAAAAGAAGGGCTCATCTATAGCCTAAATTATTAAATAGACCTAAATTTGAAAAATCGAGGAATAAAATTTAAGCACTTACCTGATGGACAGGGGATCCGAACTGACACTAAAAGAATTAAATCTTTTCTCCGGTCTGGTACAACTGGTGAAATCACATTTACATTTAAACATTTAGCAAAATATTTTCAAAAACTATGGTGTTAGAAATTAACTTGTTACTTAATCAATCGTTTTCAAGCTAACTAATTCCGAATACAGCTATTGTATACAGGATGTGGGTTTTACAATCAGAAATATTTTATCATATCTGCGTCGTGTTTCTTTATTTGAAGTCAAAATTGAATATATATTAGTTTATGATTTTAAAAACTTACGCTATGTTTTCTAAATACCTACAGAAATTATACAAAATAATTAAAGATTTTTTTAGAACAGTTTGTCGTTTTTAGATAAAAATAAGTCATATCATCATGTACACAAAACATTATTAGGCAATATAATCATCATTTATGTGTATATCTGGTTGCATAGTATTAGTTGATATGTTACTTAGTTACCTTCTAGTAAACGTCCACACGCGTCACGTAACCGGCAGTAGATGGCGATGGTGGTACCAAAATATTATTATTAGGCAATCTAATTATCATTTATGTGTATATGGGGTTGCATAGTATTAGTTGATATGTTACTTAATCACCTTCTAGTAAACGTCCACACACGTCACGTAACCGTCACTAGATGGCGTTGGTGGTACCAAAATATTATTAGGCAATCTAATCATCATTTATGTGTATATAGGGTTGCTGAATTGTCTCATGATCACGATCCACAAAGAGAAAAGAAGAAGAACAGTCGACTATCAATAGCGCAAGACTTTTGGCAGGACATATCACCGCCGCCTTCATGCAGATGTGGAAAAGAAGAATGGTGGTCCCTTTATCTTTTTTATTTATTTTATTTGGCCTCGGCTGCTAGGATTTAGTTAAAATAAGTCATATCATCATGTATACAAAACATTATTAGGCAATATAATCATCATTTATGTGTATATCTGGTTGCATAGTATTAGTTGATATGTTACTTAGTTACCTTCTAGTAAACGTCCACACGCGTCACGTAACCGGCAGTAGATGGCGATGGTGGTACCAAAATATTATTATTAGGCAATCTAATTATCATTTATGAGTATATAGGGTTGCTGAATTGTCTCATGATCACAATGTGAAAAAACATTTCAACCTTAACATCCTATATCTTTTGCCCAAGCAATATTTGGAAAGGTCAGGAAGACCAACTTGCGAAGAATAGATAATTGAATCGGTATCGTAATATAAGGCTCTCTCACCCACCTGATCCAGGTAACTATATAATTTTAATCTAGCTAAAGCTGTAACATAGGCAGCTAATATAACATTTACTGTTGGGGAAATATCGTAGGCCTCCTCTCTGTATTC
>OX638362.1:32568219-32617866 GCA_951812935.1 Hermaeophaga mercurialis | reverse complement strand
AGTTAAGTTTTTTTCACCGTTATCAGCCTTATCTAAAACACATTATTATCATTTTCTTTGAAAGTCAAACAGAATTTCTAGTTCTTGAATGATTAGAAAATGCTCTGATTTTTAGAATTGCAAGAACATTTAGCAAAATAAATCTCAAAAATAGTGAGTCAGAATGGTACGAAACAATTAAGAAACCATCGTAGGAGGTAATAAAAAATCTGATAAGTCATACCTGGAGGATGGTTAAAATAATAACCAGTCTTCTTGCAGAGAACAATATTTAATGGTACAATTTATTTCCGTAAATTACAATTTGACAGTTCGGCAACAGTTACCTACTAGATAGTACTAGTTTATTTCTTACTATTAATACAAACAATATCAATTTATTTATCTAAATGGTATTTTAATATTAAACATCCAAA
This sequence comes from Hermaeophaga mercurialis, assembly GCA_951812935.1. Classification (NCBI taxonomy): domain Eukaryota; kingdom Metazoa; phylum Arthropoda; class Insecta; order Coleoptera; family Chrysomelidae; genus Hermaeophaga; species Hermaeophaga mercurialis. Next base: position 32,617,450 of record OX638362.1, on the reverse strand, counting down.
ACTAGCATGATGGAAACAAATCAATGCATATCAGTACCAATTCCCAATCACTTGTTTCAACATCTAATGATTCCCATATGTGAACGTGATTGTAATCTTCATTAAAAGTTACTTTCTTCATATCTTTTCTTTAAGAACATCGGGGTATTTGAATATAAGTTCTAGTAATAAACTATATGTAATCGGATGCGCTTGTTTTATAGGCTCCATTGGAGTAAGAGCTGTGTTGATGATATCTTCCTTGTTTTTAACCGCCATTTGTAAAATTTTTAAGGAACCTACAAACTGCTGGCTTTTTAATACTTCAATGTTGTGCGTAATTAAGGGCAAGCATCTCCAGAGCTTGGAAAGGGAAATTGATCCTAACCAGACAGTAGCATGTCCAGTTAATACTTTCAAAACAGTAATGCTTTCAAAATTTTCAAACTGTAACAAAAACCGGCTAACATCTATTGATTCCTCCTTTCCCGCTGTTATAAAATCTTCAATAGTTTCTTTGAAGGATAAAAACTCCTTCCACTCTTTTTCACTAAACACGATACAGTTTCCTTTGTTTGCAGATATTTTCACACACGGAGCAAAATTTAAATCATGCGACAGACTCACTGCGACATATTTCGTATTCGATTTATTCAGGTAGAACCTTTGTTCACCCAAATAGATATTTTTCACTTTTGATTTTTCTGTAAACTGCATGATGACTGACTGACTAACTTCACCGGAGAAAGTCTTAATATTTATTAGTATGAAAAAAATGGGTGGGGATTCTATATTTCTTAACTCCATAGCACATTCAGTGTGTTAGGCCTGAATGATATTTAGCTTTCCCATTTTATGGTACAATCACATTTAACGGATTTTTCTATAAATAAAAAAGAATATTTCTTATCAACATTTTTCAATCCAGTTTGACTATTTGTTTAATTTTCATTCAACAACCTTTTTTACTCATAAATTAAAAACCTTTTTTTTGTTTTAATATGATTTATTAAGGATATCTAAACATTATTGAATAATTATTTTCACCGTAATTGGTACAGTTGCATTTTGTAAAGACTCCTTCTGACCACGGATTGCTGCAAAATGTTGTAAACTGATTCCCTGTTTTCATTAGATGTTGAACTATTTTGCATGCGTAACCTTTTCTTCTGTGTTTGCCAAATGTATATATATAATTTAATATTCTGGGAACATCATGTTGTCCTAATGGATCGAAATCACACCTTGATAATAAGGCGAACGCTGCAACTTCATCACCGATGTAGAGGATGTAACAAGATATTCTAGTTTCTTGACTCCATTGTTCAATTAAAAGATCTTTTACAGGTAAACGCAATATTTTATTTACAGCTCTTTTACCTATGAGAAATTCAATTTTTTCCATCTCGATTGTTTAGGACCGAACGACTTGTGTTAATTGTACTCTCTGTTTTATTTCGTTACCACATATACAAATGGAAAGATAAAAAAGTGAGTGGGGTCTAATAATCACGGTATGTTCACGTGAAAAGGGGCTTTTTCGAGATGTTTTAAGAAATACTCGTTCTCAATAAAATACGTGTTTCTAGGTTATCACTTCATTCGCGGTTTTGATAATTTCGTATTGTTTTTAAGTTTTCAAAATTCAACATGACTGCGCTCGTGGGCGAGTTCATTATTACAAGAGGGGGTGACACGTGTAACGGCACGTCTGTGAAAAGTCTTATGCAATAATTTTATAAGTTGCACAAATTAGGTACCCATTTGCATAACTGTGGCGCTAGATAATCCGGTTTTACAAAGGAGCATCTCACATAAAATTTTATTTACACTTTATTTAACTATATTACATTGGTAATAATAACTTGTAGTGTATCTCTAAAAAATAGGTTAAACATTTGACGTTCACGTGGCGTAAAACGTGAGGTGCGTGGCGTAAAACGTGAGGTGCGTGACGTAAAACGTGAGGTGCGTGACGTAAAACGTGAGGTGCGTGACGTAAAACGTGAGGTGCGTGACGTAAAACGTGAGGTGCGTGACGTAAAACGTGAGGTGCGTGACGTAAAACGTGAGGTGCGTGACGTAAAACGTGAGGTGCGTGACGTAAAACGTGACGTGTGTGACGTTTACGTGACGTGTGTGACGTTTTTGATGTTTTACGTGGCGTTTACGTGACCTTTTTGACTTCATCCTGTATGGTAATTAAAAGTCTCTCCCTCTCTCTCTCTCTCTTTTTAAAAAATTTATAAGAATAACTGTAAAATATATATACGTACACATTTCTTACATTTTCATTTATATTCAACATGTGTGTTGGTAAAGTACTTGTACTGCTTCTCTTAACAGCCCACGCAAATTCTGCGAACGTTACTCTAGAATATTTTGTATCATTTTTGCAACGGTTTGGCTACATTAATCAAAATGAAATCGTAGGTGATAGCCTTAAAAATGTGTTAGCAAATTTTCAAGAAAAATATAATCTACCTGTGGATGGAACTCTGAACGCTGCCACTATTCAATTAATTAATAAACCTAGATGTACTGTTGGTGAAAATTCATTTACAACGATATCAAGATGGCAAAATAAAACGAGTTTGCGATGGTATTTTCCTCAAGCCCGTTCGGAACATCTTTTAACAGCTCAAAAGGCTTTTGCAATATGGGAACGTGATTCCAATTTCAATTTTCAACTAGTTCAATTTCCAACACCGAAACCCGATATTACTATAACCGTCGTACCCAAAAAACATGATTTTCGAGAAAGCTGCACAGGTCACCATCGATGTCCACAAAACTTTGATGGGCCTGGGAAAATATTGGCTCACGCACATTTTCCTAGTGCTAATGGGTGTATTGAAATTCATATGGATGCTGGCGAGCAATGGTATTTTGGGGATGATGATGATAATGTTCCTGATGGTCAAGTAAGCTTTCTTATGGTGTTGGTACATGAAATCGGTCACACCCTTGGGTTAGGACATAGTGAAGTAGAGTCTGCAATAATGTTTCCATGGTATCAGCAAAAGTTAACTCCTCTAGATGAAGATGATAAGAATGCATTAGAATTCTTGTATGGTCCACGACGACGACGAACGCCGACAACAACGACAACGACAACGAGTACAATTTATCCTCCAACCACTCGAAAACACATTTCTTCTTCTTCTTCTTCTTCTTCAGTTAAGACACCGATGACTGTTTCGCTTCAATACAAAAATTTATGTAATATTAAATCACCTGATTTCATGTTTCTTGCAACAGCTCCAACGTTTCCTAATTATCGATTGTACGTCGGATTTAATACATCTTTGTGGAAATTTGATTTAAATAGTATGCTCATACCTTCAAGTCCCGAGCCGTTAAGTAATTATCTACCCAATGAACTTAAGACTTCCTCGACCCCATTTTCTCACATTTTTCAAAATTCAGCGGGGGATTTAATAACGTTTGGTAATCGAAAATGTTATGTAGCCTCATTTCCAAATTTAAATATTCAAAATGATTATTATTTACCTGTGCCCTCAGATGCTTATATTAATGCGTTATTTCAATCAAATAGTGGTAGAACTTTTGTTTTCTATAACAACGTTTCCTATGTAGAATACAATAATGATCCTGGAGAAATAATTAGTCGTGGACGTATAACCGATCAATTTCCCGGTATACCGATGGACTTGACATCAGCGTTTAGATATATAGATGGTTTCATTTACTTTTTCAACAAAAACTTAAACGTATATTACAAATATAGTGAATATACGAAAAAAGTTGTTGAAGCTGGACAATTTAGTTGGAATCTATTTAACATACCCTGTCCCAGCGTAGGGTTAAAAGAACAATTGAAAACCCTATTGACAAAAATTATATCTTTTTATGAATAAAATGTACCTACCAAGTAAATTGAATATAATAAAACGCTTCGTTCTTTATTATATACTCTTTCAGCACAATTTTTTTTGTTTTTCTTCGAAAAATATTACACATGGTGAAATGAAATTTTTTTGATTTTTAATAAATGATATGAAAAATTTTTGAGTTTTAATGAAACACCTTTTGCATATTTTTAGTTGTTTATTGCAACATTACATGAGGATCGAAACCTTCTTTGAATACATTTATAAAGAAATTTTAGTAACAAAATACATATAGCAGATAACGTGAGGCACGATATTGTAAATGTCTTGTTAATTTCACCATTTAATTGTCCATCCATGGCGTCACCGCCACCTGAAGAACTGTTGGTGTTGGTTGAATTCGTCTTAAGGGGTAACAGCAACAACATAGTACTTTTTTCGGTATTCTTGTATTGTCCAAATTTAAATCGCCCAACTGCTTTATAACGTTTTCTTTGTCTTCGTACAGTTTAATATCTTTACGAAGTTGCTTGAGTCTTTCTTCAAATTTAAGGACTTTTTCCCAAATATGTTTGTCTTGACGACGCATGTCTTAAAGCAATAATCCCTCCAAGCGTTATTAATAAATATTATATAATAACCCCCTCTAGATATAGATCACGTGACATAATTATCCAACCATGATCAAGCAATTTTTTTTTCGTAAAATTAGCATCTACGTTGCTTGTGGATAATGCCTGTTTTTTTCCTCAATTCAATTGGATTAATAACAACGAAGATAAACGCTTTGTGTCCTTATGGCCACGATCATTGCGCATGTTTTTCTTTAAATTTGACATCTACGGTACTTATAGATAATACCTACCTTTTTCATAATTAAATGGGACCAATAATAACGAAGTTAAACGCTAATGCCTTTATGACAACGTTCATTGCGCATGCTTTTCTTTAAATTTAGCGTCTATGTCCCCTTTACATGATATGTGTCTTTTTCGTCATTCAATTGGACCAATAATAATGAAGTTAAACGCCTTGCGCCCTTATGGCATCCATCATTGCGCATGCTTTTCTTTACATTGGACATCTACGTCACATATAGATAATACCTGTCTTTTTCACCATTCAATTGGACCAATAACAATGAAGTTAAGCGCTTTGTGCCCTTATGGCAACCATCATTGCGCATGTTTTTCTTTAAATTTGACATCCACGCTACTTATAGATAATGTCTGTTTTTTCCTCAATTCAATTGGACCAATAACAACGAAGTTAAGCGCTTTGTGCCCTTATGGCCACGCTCATTGCGCATGCTTTTTCTTTAAATTTGGCATCTACGCCACTTATAGATATTGCCTGTTTTTTCCGCGATTCAATTGGACCAATAACAACGAAGTTAAGCGCTTTGTGCCCTTTCGACAACGTTCATTGCACATGTTTTTTCTTTACATTTGACATCTACGTCACTCATAGATAATGCCTGTTTTTTCCTCAATTCAATTGGACCAATAACAACGAAGTTAAGCGCTTTGTGCCCTTTGGCAACGTTTATTGCGCATGTTTTTTCTTTAAATTTGACATCTACGTCACTCATAGATAATGCTTGTTTTTTCCTCAATTCAATTGGACCAATAACAACAAAGTTAAGCGCTTTGTGCCCTTATGGTCACGTTCATTGCGCATGTTTTTTCTTTAAATTTGACATCTACGGCACTTATAGATAATACCTACCTTTTTCATAATTAAATTGGACCAATAACAAGGAAGTTAAGCACTAATGCCCTTTCGGCAACGTTCATTGCGCATGTTTTTCTTTAAATTTGACATCTATGTCACTTATAGATAATGCCTGTTTTTTCCGCGATTCAATTGGACCAATAACAGCGAAGTTAAGCGCTTTGTGCCCTTATGGCAACATGTGACAGATGCCAGATGACAGGTGACTTCTTCTTTTTTTGGCTGAACTGCCAACTCGTTCAAGACCAGTATTTCTAGGGACAGGTGACAGATGCCAGATGACTTCTTCTTTTTTGACTGAACTGCCAACACGTTCAAGACCAGTATTTCTAGTGACAGGTCACAGATGAGAGGTGACAGACGGCCGGTGACAGGTGACTTCTTCTTTTTTGACTGAACTGCCAACACGTTCAAGACCAGTATTTCTAGTGACAGGTCACAGATGAGAGGTGACAGATGGCCGGTGACAGGTGACTTCTTCTTTTTTGGCTGAACTGCCAACACGTTCAAGACCAGTATTTCTAGTGACAGGTGACAGATGCTAGATGACAGGTGACTTCTTCTTTTTTGGCTGAACTGCCAACACGTTCAAGACCAGTATTCTAACGCCACCTAGTGACAGTTTCTGGAACTTTGGCACCATTGACGCCCTCTAGTGACAGTTTTTAGAACTTTGGCACCATCTGGTGACAGATGACATGTGACAGATGACCTGTGACAGATGAAAGGTAACATAGCGCTTTAAATTTGACATCTACACCTCTCATAGATAATGCCTGTTTTTTCCGCGATTCAATTTGACCGATAATAACGAAGTTAAACGTTAATGCCCTTATGGTAACGTTCATTGCGCATGTTTTTTCTTTAAATTTGACATCTACGTCACTTCTAGATCATACCTGTCTTTTTCGCAATTCGATTGAATCAATAATAACGAAGTTAAGCGCTAATGCCCTTACGACAACGTTCATTGCGCATGTTTTTCTTTAAATTTGACATCTACCTCACTTATAGATAATGTCTGTTTTTTCCGCGATTCAATTTGACCAATAGCAGCGAAGTTAAGCGCTTTGTGCCCTTTTGGCCACGCTCATTGCGCATGTTTTTCTTTAAATTTGACATCTACGCCACTTATAGATAATGCCTGTTTTTTCCGCGATTCAATTGGACCAATAGCAGCGAAGTTAAGCGCTTTGTGCCCTTTTGGCCACGCTCATTGCGCATGTTTTTCTTTAAATTTGACATCTACGCCACTTATAGATAATGCCTGTTTTTTCCGCGATTCAATTGGACCAATAACAGCGAAGTTAAGCGCTTTGTGCCCTTTCGACAACGTTCATTGCGCATGCTTTTCTTTAAATTTGACATATACGTCACTTATAGATAATGGCCGTTTTTTCCGCAATTCAATTGGACCAATAATAGCGAAGTTAGGCACTAATGCCCTTTCGGCAACGTTCATTGCGCCATCGGGTGACAGTTTCTAGAACTTTAGCATTATTGGACTAAACATGGCCGCCGCCGCGCCGCCGCCGCTCTCCAACGCCATCTACTAACACTTTGTGGAACTCTAACATAATTGGACTAAACATGGCCGCCGTCGTCACCGCTCTTCAACGCCATCTACTAACACTTTGTGTAACTTTGGCGCCACCAACGCCATCTACTAACACTTTGTGGAACTTTGACATTATTGGACTAAACATGGCCGCTCTCGAAATTCGAATTTGCCGCGCGACACCAGCGCCACCAGCGCCTCTGGTGGCGGAAACGGGTACTCGGGGTAGAACGAACTTAGCTCTACTACTCATTGTCATTATTGTCAACAATTTATCAAACAGCTCAGTTTTTAAAGAATTCTGTTATATAGTTTTATTATTTTTTATGCCATTTTCTGATCCGGCTGTAATTTAATGAAGTTTTTTTAAATTATCACTGATATATTTTAAATGTTATTACGTCTATAAATCGAATCATTAAAATTTTAGATTATGTATAAAAAACATTTAAAAGAACATAAATATACGAAAAATAGATCATTATTTGAATTTATTGAGAATCATATTTTTTTTAATTTAAATTTAGAATTATTATTTGTTATATTTATATCTGAATGTGTTTCAAATATAATTTTAAAGAAAAATTGATTCAAATACTTTATATATTAAAATGATTTATTTTTAAATGTATCTAAATAAAACTAGGGTTCAGAAATAGGATAAAATTATTTTCCATTACACAAAAACCTACCACTAAAGAATATACTGCTTTTAATGAAAATTCGTGCCGTAGAATCTATTGTACTACACACGAATATTCAATATAAGTCATGAATCATGATGCTTTTTATTTTTTTATATATCAATTTTTTTTAAAATAAACTAATACATATTAAGAATTTTCTTTCATTATTACATCGTATTGTCTAAATTTAGCAATTGAGAGGAAAGTTAGACGCACAAGTGCTTGTAACTGTATTATTTGCGAATTTATTGAAATTAGTTTCGAACTGTACTATTGAGAATTGGTTTGTTTCGAGGAAAGTTAAAAGTATTACTTTATAATATTCTGTTTGTTATTACTAATTAATTAAAAAAAATATCATTTTTCAGAAAAAGTAAAACAACTACTTGTAATTTATATTTTTAAAATGTAACCAAACGTTTTGTGTAATTTTTTATTTGACTCCAGATTCATAAACTCTTAGGAAGCGGCTCAGATTGTGAAGGGCGTCCGGTATATAGGTACCTTTATCATTGATAGGTCACTCAATTAAGAAATGAAACTAAACTGAACTTTTTCTAAGATAGTGAAATTAACAATGAAATTAATTTTACCAATGATTATTAAACCTCGCCGAGTTCATTAATAAACCTATTTGATTCTATTAACATTCAGAAAAATACTGGCAAACTATAACTTACAAAATTCAACATGGATATAGCGACAATCACGAAACACGAGTTCAGTTCGAGAGGGGCGTAATCAATAAATATTTTCAAATATGTCTATTTCCACTTTAGCGATTTTATGACTTTTAGATTATTGACGAACTTCAGCCTTTTATAAATTTGAACATCCCTCAGTTTGGAGAATTTACGACGCGGTAACAATTCTGGCAGATAGCTTTTTTTGTGGGAAGACAAAACCTCAAAAACTTCCCCCTCTCATGCAGCTTCAACCAAACTAAGCCTGATATTCCTATATATCAATTACATTCATAAACTAATATTTGTTATTATTTGAAAGCATCAATTTACATTTAATAAATCCCTCTAAAATTAGATTTTTTTCAAAAGGTCTTTTGTATTTCAAGAAATGTAAGCTTTTTAGGATCATTATTGACTATTGACGTGCAACTCTTAAGATACATTTAAGTGTTTTACTAAATTTCTAAGTAATTTTCACAGATACTGTTCTGTTACACATGCGTCGCCTTTCGAGGATATATGCATTGGGTTTATTTATAGAACCAAATATATAATTCTTGGTCATAATTTGTTCCTTATTATAAATTTTTTGCCATGCATTGCTTTTTGTAAATGACAGGAATAATAAATCAATTTTTTGATTATGAATATTTTATTATAAAAAACAGATAGTGCAAGAATTCTTGTAATAATCATAAAAATAAAAAACTATTTACACTAAAAAAAATGTAATACCAAATAAAATAGTTTATGATATTAGAGATATTTTTTCTATATTATAATTACGAAGTAAACTTTAGTTCCTATACTCTACTATTTATAACAGTAGATAATAGAAATGTTTACCTTGCTGCTAAATTCGATTTTGAAAGCATCAGTATTTTTCCCATACTGTATTTCGAAAGGTAGCAAACAAATTTCTTTATTTTTTTAATACATAATTGTATACCACCTTCTATAAATTCATAAAGTTTATATTAAGCGACCAGTAGTTCTATTTGAAATATATTTTCTACAAAAATGTATTCAATTTAAATTTCGTCCCAACTGAGCTAGTTTCATGATTCCACATTATGTCTAGTTTTTATAAGACAATTGTTTTTCATGTTCATATAAATAATTATGGAATCCAAGTATTTTTTATCGAAGAATTTAAATAACTAGAGCTGATAAACTAATTTTAGAAATTATTTACATTTACAGTATCTGTCAAAAAGTTTGCACCATATGGAAAATTTTGTTACTGATTTATCAAAATATTTTATTCTTGATAAATGGTGGGTACACCCAACATACAATTATTAGCCGTCAGTTATTACTCTTGTATGGGGTGCATAAACATAAAATTACATCTTAACTCATTCTATCACTATTAAAAATTGTTTAAGAGTTGTTTAGAATTAAAAAATACAAATATATATGCTGTCAAAATAGTACCTATTTAACAATCTTATGTTAATAGTTTTTCCAATCACACCTCTTTATGACAGCACAATTATATTAATGCACATACTCTTTATAATTTAGTTAAACTAAATTAAAATTCTTTCACTTTTATCACGATTTTTATAAGATTTATGGAGTATATTCAAGAGTACTGTGCAAAACTTAAGAAAGCATTAGAGATGCTTGGCTTAGGTGCCATAATTTTTTATTAAACAGCAAACATTATCTCCTTTCATGGTTACTTAATACCCCATTCTACTTCTTTTACTTTGAAATAAATGATATTCTCATTTGGCTGTGGCAGCTGTAGATGTTATAGGCGGTGACATCACTTTCTTGGGCGAATGCTTACATAGTTTGCAGTCTTCTATGCCCGAAGACGAATCGGAATCTGAACTGGAACATGAAGACGAACCGGATGAACCTGATGAATATGAATCAGATTCGGAACCGGATTCGTCTGAATCGTCACGAGGAATAAAGTGAACCTCGTCGTAGCATACCGTATTTATAGGTAGGTTGTTAAGTTCGGTGGGTGAATATTCCTGAAAAACAATGTAGTATTTGTGTATTAAACAAACTGCATAATTGGGTTAGAACATCTGTTAATTATTGGAAAATTACCTTATAATATTCTGCATATTGTCCCGGTACTAACGACACTGGATAATTTCCTGTCAGAGCGTTAGTTATAGAAAGCGCCTTTTTACTTTTGGGATAGTGAATGGCAAAACTTTGTAAATCCATACAAGCCTTTCGTTGCTCTTTTCTCTCCTGAAAATAACAAATAAAAAACAGTAAATTTCACCACTCATAGGTAAAAAGATAAAAATATGTTAACAGCCTGATATGTATTTTGTTGCTTCAGAACATGTTTCTTAAGATTTAAAATATAAAAACCTTGTTGAATCGAGCGTTCCATTGGGCAGCCGAATGTACAGCTTGTTCCGTGATATCGGCCTTGTTCTTTTCTTGGCTAGTTGCTAAAGTTAAAGCCTTCTGTTTGGTAATTAGTTCCTTAGCTTGTCTGTCCCGTTGATGTTTGCAGTATTCTTCGTATTTGTCTTGAAAATCAGAATACATAATGTCCAAAATATCTACACTAGTCACAGCAGTCAAACCTAAGTCGCACATATGTTCAGACGCTAAACCTACAACAAACATGCTTTATTTCATTTTTGAATCGACAAGAACAATTGGCAAAGAACCTACAGCCGGTACAAAAATCGCCAATTACAGTGAATTAACGAAAATATATAAATTATTACATATCGTATAGTTATAATGTCATGTTTTTTATAATTATACCTTTCTCTCTGATGAAATCTCTTTCTTGCATGTCCAACACCCTCCTCATAATACCAGGATATTTCCTTTTGAAAGACTTGATTCCCAAAAACTGTGCCACTTGTTCTTGCAGCATAAAAGGTCCATTACCATTCCAGTAATACTCCGTCAAAAGATCGGCAGTTATAATTTGGCTGTCAGGTTCTTGCACCTCAAGACGAGGTGCCTTATTAGGTCTTGAGGGAGTTTTGCCGCTTTCTGTAGTGGCCGAACTATGTACGGAACTTTGAGACTCCTCGACAATATCTGATGAATTTATCACCTAAAATGTAACATTACAAATTGTATATAAATATATACAGAGTGGACCAAAAGTCTGGAAACGGCCAATTATCTTGTAAATTGCTAGTCGGAATTATACAAAATTTGGGATACGGAGATTCCATATTTGACATTTGCAATGTTGATAGATTTGCCGTTTAGTCACTTTGTTTTTTTAAATACATCACCCTGTATATTCAGTCATTTTTGGTATCTTCAATACGAGTTCAACCATATATAACACTGTGATTGTGATTTTATGTAGTCTAGAATGTTCAATGTTCAGTAAGGGTTGCTTTTTAAAATAATAATAGAAAAGTCGCTTTTAATTATGTACAAAATATTGACTAGTATTTTAACGTTAATTTTTATACTAATGTGTAACTGTTTTTAACGAAGTATTTATTTAAATGTCAACTTGTATGTTCCCTTTTCTTTTTCCTACTCTGTTATGATACAATTATTCTCACGTTTTTATGTAAGTATTAAACGAATTTTATTCGTAACTTTTTTGGTTCATTTATGTATATTCCTGATGAAGTTTTTAAATATTAGGAAAGTTTGACGCAATAAACAAAGAGTGTACATTTATCCTGGTCACTTAAGTTTTGACTATAAACCCAGTTCAGAAACATTGGTTGGTGTTTCCCTCGATTTGTTTTTCTTCTCAATTAGTCAAGAAAAATAGTCATTAAAATTCATAATAAAATTGTTTTTGGTAAAAGAAAAGTACTTGTCAGGATTAGAAAAACATTTGTATAAAATTATGAACTTAAAATATATATAACAATTATAAATAGCTGATTTGAGAAATATTGTAAAAAGATATAAAAAAATAGGTGAATATTCGATAATGATTTAATATACTTGGCGATAAGTTTACCATTATATTATGGAACTAAAGATGTAGACATTTTCATAAAAGAAATAAATATAAAAGATAAATTAAGTTTATCTTTTAGATTCATAATGGATAAATTCTATTAATTTAATAAAAGAAATATTTTTGCATCGCTACAAAATTTTGAAGTCATTTTTGTAGACATTGATTTACAACAAAAATATGAACCCAGAACATAGAGTTTAAGGGATTGGCGAAAGAAGAAAAAGAAGAAGCTAGAGCAGGTAGAAGGTATCAGAAACTAAAATTAGCTGGTATTCAAAATCTTCGCACTGGAAGAAGTGAAAAGAAAAGGGTGATGTTTGCAATTTAATTTTCCATTGGCATTCAAATGATGCTATAAACTTAGTTACGAATCAATTTTATGAATATAAGGTGAGAAACTTTAGTTTATTAATGATAAAAACTTTTAAATATTTATCGTAAATATTTTCGTTATATATTTATAACCATATATATATAAATTAAATTACCTGTTTGGCAGGAGTTTGAGCTCTGCTGTTTGTTTCTGCGCTCATTCTAGTTTCTTCGTCGACAATCATGACTTCGGCTGAACCTGTGGTGCTGCTTACTACGGGTATTTCTGGATTGGAGGATTTGCTAGCAGAAGATGAAACTGTGATTTGTGTAGAAGTAATCGAGGTATCTAAAAATAGAATAAAAAATTAAAAGGTTTTAATAAAATAGAGAAAAAGTACTCACCAAGTTCTGAAAATCCTTTTGATGTACTAGGTGGAGCCAAATTTACAAACAATATCGCCGGTTCATCATCTATTATCTTTTTAATTCCTAATTTTGCAGCTTTCTCCTCTAGTTCGGGTGGTTTTTCTGCTACAATAACTAAATCCTTTAGAATAGTCCGTTTGTCTTCCACTGATAGTATGTCCTGGTCAGATATGGCTAAAGGGTCTTGACTTCCAGAAATAGATATGTCATTGTTATCTACTTCCATAGGTTCAACCGTTTCAATGTTTTTAAGATTTTTACCAACATTATAATTAGATTCTAGTTCTTTTTCTGACAGTTGAGAATCACCAGAGTCAATTTCGATTATGGTTATTTCGCCTTCTGTTTTGTTTTCCTTTTCTACAGATTTTCTAAACTTCTTTGAAACGATGGAACTTGTTTCAGATTTTATTTCCTCTTGTATAACTATTACATCATTTTTTGAATGTATTACCTCTTTAGTTTCTTCGTTAGGGTTATTAGAAGAAGACGAGGGCTCCTGAAAAAAGAAATCAATTAGTATATTAAGAGTGTATACACAAATATAGTTTAAGGGACCCTTATAGATACGATATTTAATATTATATTTTTATGGTGACGAGTTCAAGTCCCCGGAAGTACATTTGTGTAGAACTCTTAATTATTTTGCCAAGACTAGTTACCACATTGTATACATTACGTCAAATGATTAAAAATCCAGTCTTGAAGATAATTCTCCGTTGAATCATTATTCTTCAAATTGTTTTGGTTTTTAACTTTGTTATTAAACATTGTTGTTGTTTTTTTTTAATGTTTTAATGTTTAATGTTAATCGAAAATAATGGCAATTCTTTCACCAATATGATTAACATTTTATCAGAAAAAAGTTCTACATTTTCGGTTAATGTTAGAGTGAGAAAAATTGTTATTTAACTAAACTATAAATTAATATTTATTCCAATAATTTTTTTTATTACTATATTTTTATTCAAATAATAATCTTCCCTGATGATACTGCAGCTATACTTTTGCTGACGATACAGCTATTCCAGCAATAAGAATAAATGAACTATTTCAATTAATGGATAAAAATAATCATTAAACTAATTCAGCTCAAGTCAATTTTACCAAAAGAATTATACATATAGTTGTCAAATTATAATTAAATATCATATGCAATTAAATAGAATTAAGTACTAATATATCCTTTAGACGCCAATCTTTGCTGGAAGGCTCATGCCTGGAATATAAGAACTGGATATTATAGACATATTATTTTGAAATACAAAAGCGGTATAATTTTTTAAATTACGATAAGAGGAAAAAATGACTATTTTGAATTTCAATATGTCATTTTATTTGTTTTCTAAACGTGTGACTTTCCTCACATTAAATGACTTCTAATTTCAATATCAATTCTGCCCTTCTCAAAGAGTAGCCACCATGCATAGAAAAATGTAATCGCTCACTGTGTAGGAAAGTTCACTCTAACTTTACATATTAAGCTCTTGGGTTACAAGCAAACTATAAAGTATGTATAGACTTAATGAAACTTACAGTTATTTGTATAAGTAGCTTCAAAACATTTACTGAATTCATAATTACCTTATCCTCATTATCAAAATAGCAAAACAGAAAATAATATCGCCAAGATGCTGCATGAATTTGAAAAAATATCGAGGCAATCAATATTTTAGTATTTTAAACCTTCCAATCATTAAAAAGTAAATAGTGTCTGAGTTGCCACTTCAACTAGTGCAGGTTGTGTTCAATTAGTCTAATAGAGTATAACTTAAATAAATTAATGATTTGATATCTGATATCCAATTATTGGAACGTAAGAGAATTTCAAATGGGGGGGAGTGAGTTCAATAGTATGTATTTTAAATAAATTACCATTTTTCTATATTTTTATACAAGATGACAGGTTAAATTTTCCTAATTGCAAAATTCTAAAAAAAAAAACATGTGCAAAGTTAAAATAAATAGATTTATTAAAAAAATATACAAGGAAGCACAAAGGAAATTAGTTTTTGTGAAGAGTATGGTTCATATGTAGTCCATCTTGTTTGTATAGTTTTACTATACAGGTGCGTTGATATTGGAAGGATTCAAGTAACTGAAATATTGTCATCTTAAACTCGTTTCAGCTTTTCTAAATGAGCAGGGGATAAATTTAAACGAGGCTTTAACGGTTAAAGGGGGCCAGGCGATCAGGGAGGCACAGTGTATACGTTAGATGCCAAATATTATGCTAACATGTACAAATGATTGTTTTTGGAAGTTGGTCTGGATTACGAGGGTTGCTATTTATGTATTGAGAACTGGCAACACCAGAGTTGCCAGGTGAAATCCGTCATTGCCATCTTAAAGTTTGACATTTTTGACAGTATATATATATATATAATTCAAACATGGCCGTAGTTGGCTCATGGACGAAGTTAAAGAAGGTCGTCCAAAATCGGTCGTTGTGTAGGAAAACATCGAAGCCATGAGAAAACTCATTGAAGAAGATCGTCATGTGACATACCGTGAAATCGAGGCATGTTTAAGCATTAGTATGACCAGCATACATAAGATTGAGCCAGAAAGAAAAGGCCAATCGGCAGTTTGGGTGTTTCAATGCGAAGAAAAGCCAACAAAAGTTACTCGTTCTCGAAGTGTTAAGAAGCAAATGGTGGCGTCTTTCTTCACGAAAACCGGTCATAAGGCAACTGTAGCTCTCGAAAATTAAAAGACCGTTAATTCAGCATGGTATACGACCATTTGCTTGTCAGAAGTTTTCGGTAAATTGAGAGAAACCAATCGAAAACGACAAATCAGTTTGTATCACGACAATGGGAGCTCACACACATCAAGTGAAACAAGCGAGTATTTGGACACACAAGAGATCGAATTGATGGGTCATCCGCCTTATAGCCCCGCATATCTACATTCCCTATTGCCACACTAACTTCACCTTGTACTATGTAGATTATAAGAAGTCAATTAAAAAAAGTATTTTCTTTGAATTATTCCAGTGTATAAAAAAAACTTTCATTAACTAATTTTGAATAAGTAGCAAAATTATAACTTTTTGGTTATTATTTTTCATTAAAATACTATTCTTTACCTGTATTAATTTTAATTATAGATTGTAAAATAATGAATATTTTACAGTTACCAACCGTTTTATTGGAAATCATCAAAATAAAATAATAATTTTTTGGGAATATTTTATAAATAACGATAGGGATAAAAAATATATCCGCACGCCATTGGTATTCTAAAAGAATTACTGATAAAAATTTAAATGTGCATAGGTAGGCGTTTATATAAAATGATACGATCCAAAGATTACAAATAATTAAAAATTAATATTTTAGTAAGTAGTAACTAATTAAAATTGTTTCAACAAAAATAAAATTCTACTCACAAACTGATCATAACCTATACATCTCTAGAATATGGTTTTCAAAGCAATAATAGAAGTAAATAATTCACTGAAAAAATGATAATGATAAAGCACTATTCAATTACAGAGGTTCCATTATCACCCGTTCACTTAACAACGTCGATAGAATTAACACGCAAACCTACGAACTAAAAATTTATCAATCTCCTTAAGCGGGCAATCAGTTCTAAACAATATTTATCACCAAAATATAATTGACTTACGAATAATTTTCTAGTGTATAAAAACGATTCAATTTTATTTTGGGGAAAATTAAGTTATGTACAAACGCGACAAAATCATCGGTGAAAATAAATCCAAAACTGTAGTAGAGCGGCGGCAGGTGACCCGCCGGCTATTTTTAGTATACCATGGCGTACAGTTTGTTATATTTAACTCATATCTTAGATGGGAGATCGTTTATCGTCAATAGCGATACAGAGAATCTGATGATAAAGTAGAAAAATGTAATTCTTACATTTTTTATCCATAATTATCACAAATTATTTGTAGAATAATTTCCTAAAATTTTAGATCTAGCCAATGTCTTGCACTAGGGTAGAAATTAGACTTCATGTTTAAAAATTTGATGTTCTTATATTGAAAATGAAAGTTCCTACTTTCTTGAAAATCTTGTGCACATTTGTTATTTAAAACTAACGGTAAAACGTTAATAAAAACACGATATTGCCGAACCTAAAATTTTGGAATTTCCTTTTTAATAAGCATATTATCAAGTAGTATAAATTTGTGCAATATTTTCAAAGTTTATTACAAAAAAATATTTTTATTTTTCCAAACTTAAGTATCCTACAGGTGGATTATTTCTAAGGTTTCGATAAAGATTCAGTCAATGTGATGGGGCGAAAAACTCAAAACCAAAAGAGCCAAGTCTGGAGAGTAGTGCATGGGGCAGTAATTCAAAGTCCACTTTATTAATTTTAGTTATCTCAATAATAGACTTGCGACAGGGCGCGTTGTCCTGATGAAGCAAAACATTTTTTTCAATAAACCAGGTATTTTCTCTTCAATTTGCCGTTGCAGCTGATCAATAAAAGCACCATAATTTCGTCCATTTATTATTTTACTCTTTTCAAAGTAATCTCAAAATAGCGATGCCATAATCTTTTCGGCCTAAGGTGTGTAATGGTGAACTCAAGTCTCGTCCAAAATCCTTTTGGACGCTTAAATAGCAAAAACACTTTTCTGAAATGTCCATGCGAATGTGTTTTGCTGCAACGATATTGAGCAATCGCGGCACCCATCACCTTACGGAGATCTTTCTCGTGTTCAAAATTTAGCAAAATTTGTGTGTATGTGAGATCACATTTCTGAAATCCCCACACCATCAGCGATCTCCACAAACTTCAATTGACAATCATTCAAAATTTATGGACTTTCTGGACCATATATTCTGTCGTAGAAGATTTTGGCCGACCAAAAATCTTAAACACCTTTTTCGTATAGCGGGCTGTTAAATACAAATTATGGAGTCTAGAAAACAGTGAATACCAAGTAGTACAACAACTATTTGTTTACCAGAAGTTTTCTCGGAAATGAGAGAAATCAACAGAATACATCACATCATTCTGCACCAGGATTATACAAGGGCCCACACAGTGCAACGAAAAATGGTTAATTTAACCAAACAAAAAGTGGTATTAATAAGCTGTCCTACATACACCCCTGACCTAAGTCCCAACGTCTTTCATGCATTTCAAAATTCAAAAATCAATTGCGTGGCCAACGTTTGTAACGTTCTGAAAAAGAAGCGTTTAAAAATTCCGTGATAAGCGTGCCATCTTCAGATTGGAAAAAATGTTATAACTGGTTTATGCTTATGTCTATAGCTATTGCATTGAGTACTATTATTTCACTTGGCCATTTTTCGGGCATTATTTTCTTTGGTCAAATATCTGTTATAATTTCATTTAGTTTTTGTTTGAGTGCTTGACTTCCATATTTTATCAACTCACTTACTATTCCGTCTGATCCCCCGGCTTTGTCTTGTTTTAGATTTTTCTATGACTTCTGTAGATTCTTCTGCTGTGGGAACTTTTTCCTGGTTATTACCTTTTCACTCTTCTCGTTTATGTATATCATCGATGTTTGCTGTTTGTAGGTTTTCAAAGTTTATACCCATCCTTGCAGTCAATATTTGCCGTGATTTTGTTTTATTCTGGTTGATGAACTGGTATAATTTAACTTTAACTTTTTTTCTAGCTCTTCTGTTAATTTTTGTATCAGGTTGTTCGTTTCTGGTGTCTTAACTCTGTGTTTTCTATCCTTATTGCTTTGGATTTTTCGTAGCCTTTCTTTTTTCTTGTTCTTAGCCACATTAGCCTCATTACGTTCTTTCTCTTTATCTCAGTTTCGTATTCTTTATCAAACCATTTCTTTTTTGTTACTGCCAATAACAAAAGCCAATATAAATAATTCGCAGATATAAACCAATTTTTACCCTGATTTTTCTAGAATTTTTACAGAACTTGTGATATGATTTTTTTAAATTGTTAATACCAATTTAAAATATTTATGCATACTTTTCCGTTTTCTTTTCGTAACATTTTTTTAAAACTGTTATATTCCTAGAGAACTCTTACTTTTTTTTAATTATTTTGCGGGTAATTATAAATATAACTTCTTGAAGATATTAGGTTGGAAATTTGTAACTTTTGATTTTTTAACACTTCAAAATATCGTCATCATTAAACAAAACACTTTTACTTTTTGACATATGCTAAATAAAGTTTTTTTCATCAGCTTCTAATGAGTGATGATGATAATAATATTCCATTTAATATTTATGAGAAAGTTTTACCGAGATTTCAGATATTGTTAGTTTAATATGTTTGTATTACATACAAATAATAAAATAATTATGACATATTCTAATTTAAAGATGATAAATAAAATATGGTGAGTAGAACTTAAATAACCGACCTTGATAATCACATCTGTTTGTTATATTTAAATTATAATTAAAAGTTTGAACCTACACTAAAAATTGCATAAATGTAAAAACAAAACTTAAAATTTAATTTTACTCTTAAAGAAATACGTGTAAATATTTGTTTTTAAAAAAAATATTTCAATTTAGGCTAAAATTAGAATTGTAAATTACCCGTAATCGATTTCAATTTAATTGAATCAAACGAATAAATAAGGAGTGAAAAATTTCATGAAATGCTAAAAAAAAACTAGGATTATTATACAATGAAAACATATATTAATTTTATATACGCGATAGTTGTGTGTGGAAAGTAGAAAAATAGGAATTTTTGTCATACAACATATACATAAATAAAATATAATTTCTAGTACAATTTATGAAATTGTTAAAATACAGCAAATAAACCTAAATATACTAAATAATGCGACTTAAAATGCACAATCTGTTTTACAGATTAAATAATATCTCTATGAACTTCATATAAATGTCTCTTATCCAATTTACTTATAAATATAGCACTGTCCCATCGAAAAATATTTTTTCTTCATTCAACAATTAACAGTTTCAAGTTGTAAACAAATTCAAAAATAATCTCTAACATAGTACGAATTATATACACATATTTTAAAATTCTATTCAAAAAATACTAGTATTTTAATCATTTTCTTAAAACTATAAAGCATGAAGAGATTCATTTTAGATTTCAAAAAAATATATACATTTATATTCCACTATCAAGTATATGACATTTTATAATACGTAGTTTGACAACTACAAATAAATATGATAGCATCGATAATCGTGCAGCTAGCTTTTCAAAATAGTCGAGAATTTTGACAGCCTAGGCCGATTGAATATAACTTAAATATCTTTGGAATACTATGGAAATTCAGATAAGTATAATTTATCTTTTCATATTTATTATGGATGGTTTCCACAAAGTAAGAGTTAAAACAATTAAAAATTTACTAAATTTTGTTAATAAAGCTAGCCACACTTAAACAACAATAAATTTCGTCTTTAAATTAACTCAAATAATATACGATTCTAAAGTTAATAACAAAAACATATATTTTTTAAACTTAAATTTAATAACGTAAATTATAATCACAATAAAGAAACTCTTGGGAATATTAAACAACGATTTTCGAATTTGTTAGAATAACTTGAAACTGAGTGACAAATCACTTTTCTAATAATCAGACTTATCAATATAAATTTATTATATATATATATATATATATAAATATATACAAAAATGTACACGTTATTTAACATCTTTTAACATCTGCCACCGGTGACTTTATTCAGAAAACTAGAAAGAAGAAACAACCATTTTAACGCTTAGTTTTATCGAGATTTCCAGAAGATTCCAAGAATTCACTTGCAATATACATTCCAGTATTATAATATTTCAATACCTTTTTAAAGTATTCACAATAATTGTAGATAATGTTAGTAGCTAAATTTGAAAATTAATAAAAACTAGTATTTCAATATTTGTAGTCCGCTAACAGGGTGCAAGTATTTCGATTTTAGAAGCCTAAGTAATTATGTTTAGTAAATTAATTCAATTTGCAATTTTTGCCTACAGTTATAGTCATTTCTTGGAATCTTTAAAGATCACTATTGTATGTTCTTAAAATCATCCATTGTTTAATTTAATTTTTGTATACAAAAATAAAAATAAAACAAAATACCTGAGGGTTTCAATTTACTATGATTTGTAAAAGGATAAGAGATATGTCAATTGTTGTCAAACACTTGGTCATTTTGATACATGAACCCGATAGACAATAGTTATAATGTGTTTCCTATATAATAAATATAATTTTAGCTTAGCAAAAGAGTCCCTCAATTTAAAAATTGAATGAAGAGTTCATTTGAAAATATTTTAAAAGTTTAAAGGTCATTTTTTCTAAATTTTCTCAACTGACGCGCCCATTTTAGATAAATAATATGGTTGACCGGCTTTTAACTTAGTCTCACATTGAATTTTAATTCTAGACGGATTGCATAGAACATAAAAAAAAATTTAGAAACCCTTAGAAGAGTACTTTCCCAAAAAGTTGTTTAGTACTTGTTCAGTAAAAGTGTTTTTACACTTTTTTTTGGGTTAATATAAATACAAACAAATGAAAAAATCCAAAATATGCATATTTTTTCTTCTATTCATAGAAATTTTATTTCAAAGTTTAATATTATGCAAATAGAAGAGAAAACCAATGGTTCAATGAAAATAAAATTTTTAGACAATTCTAAAATGATTAAAAAATCCAACAGTAATTAACAAATCCAATAAAAACCACAAATACTAAATTAGGCAAGAAAATAATACAAAATAGTGAATCTTAAAATAATAAACAAGCCTGAAAGTAGCAAAAAATGAAAACTGATTATTTAAAAATATTCTATTAAATAGATTTATACGGAAGTTTTTTCCTTTTTTTCCTAAAGTTAAAAGAAATTCAATAAACTAAAGCCTTTGTCATATAGTTTGTCTAGGAATGTGATTTATTACAAAAATAATTTGCATCTCTAACTTTTTATTAAAACACAAGTGTTTAATACAATTTTCACCTCTTCTTAAATAGAACTACCTAATTTATCAGTACTTACTGTTTTAACAATAAAAAACTGAGTACAGTGAAAAATATGATTATAATTTAATCCCATTTTGCTATTTTTTCATTTTTTATTAAAATAATATATATTGTTTAATAATTTTGAATATTACCAGTATTAAAAAGATTCCTACTCAGAATTTTAAAAAACAAGTAACAAAAAATAATTAGCTCACCCTTTCCGCAATAGCTCTGTTTCCCATCCCTCGTTTACTGCCTCTCCCCCGTCCAGGACCACGAGGTTTTCTCGGCTTTATTCCAAGAGTATCACAAACTGATTGTCCGCGACAGCTACGCTTGGGTCTTCCAGATTCGTGCACTGGTACTTGTGGCTGATCAGCAACTTCCCGTTCCTTTAATTTTGAAAGTTCTTCAGGAAGTCTGGCTTCTGGTCGAACTTCTAACGGTAACTGGAACAAACATATATTGATAAACATCGAAATAATTTTATTTCAGCTTTGTACAATAAAAAAACAGTTGAAGCTGACAATCCTTGTAATTATTGAACAAAAAAATCAATGTTTTTACTGCAGGAACTATTTCATTTTTCATATAAAAAAAGACTGAAAGAAAATTAGATTATTAAAGCACATTTACCTTCCTTGGCCTTCCTCTTCCTCTTTTAAGCACTGGCGAAGGAGTCGCAGACTCTCCTTCTAGAAGAGCAGTTTTCACACCAACTTTAGAAATGTCTGGTGTTTTAACTTGATCTAATAATAAAGTATCATCTTTGGACTCTTCTAAAAGGATCACACTACCGCTATCCTATAAGGAAATAAAAAAAGTTTTTATAATACTAATTGATAATGTATTGTTATTATTGCTTACCTGAGATCTAGAGTCCTCACTAATAATAATTGGAGAGTCCACCTTGGTTTCAATAAAAAGCAACTCATCTGCATTTTCGTCTTTTAAAAGCTTAGATTTGTCATTTAAATTATCTTTTCTAGGTCTCTTAGTTTCTATGGGAGATTCCATGCTAAGATCTTTATGTTTAGACTTAACTTCCGGTCCTGGACTCATTTTATCAGTTCCTAGAAAAAATAAAATAAAAAAATAAATACATATTCATTAGAACATGAGAAAAAACCCTTATTTTGTACCCAGAGCGAAAAATATTAGTTTTACGTCAATAACTGTAATTAGTAAAGCAAGGCAATTTGATTTACTAGCATATTTTAATTGATGTTTGATATTTTTGCGTTCTACATATTTATACGTCCTAATGCAAAATGGTACAAAATAAAATAATAGACTAAATAATCTACATTACATAAATGTCTTTATTTTTTTACCTTCTAATTGCTCTTTGTGTCTGGCACTGGACCTTGTCGAAATAAGAGTATCAGTTTCCACTTTCTGCTTCTTGTTTTTCTCTGCACTTGCTGGTATTTCCTCATTGGGTCTTTTAGAGGAAGTTTCGTCTCCCAGTTGGTGAACAATATGAGGATGTCCTCCTTCTTTAGAAAATTTCACAGTAATTTTAGCCAATTTCTCAGACTTATCATCATCTGTGGTGTGTTCCCTCTTTTTTGATTCTTTAGCTGGACTAGGAAGATTTCCCTTATTTATTTTTAGTACAATTCTTTCTTTCACCAACTCTTCTTCCTCTAGGGATGTTTGCAGATCTTCTGAGGGTTTCACTATTGGTTTTATAATTACTTTTGGACTAGATCGTTCTTTGTCTTCATTTTCTATATCTTCATCCGGTTTTTTAATTGGTTTTATTGTTAATCTATTATTAAAAATTAATAAACATGAGAAACAGATATATTTTTCTTAAATTTAGTATAAAAAAAAATGTTTATGGGTGTAAAAAAACGTATAAACGTTTAATTCCCATAAAATCTATGAAGGACAAGAAAAACAAAATAAATATTCAATTTGATTAATGATCACTGTACGTTGCAATTTATTCTAGAAAATGCCCCATTATATGGATGGATGGAGGCTGTATATTGGCCGGAACATTGACAGTGCGCCAAAAAGAACTATGAAAATTTATGGATGCCTAAACCCCGTTTTATAGTTATTTGGGAAACAAACACAGATATTGAAAAAAAAAGGCGCTTTACCAAAAGTAAAAGAAATTAATTTATGGGTTTTAAAAGATGTACGGGATAGTACTTTAAGCTACCTACCACCAGGATATATAATGTACTCTTTTCGAAATGTGGTTTGAGAGTAAGTTAAAACTAAAACTGAAAAGTAATAATGTCATAGTTTCAAAAAACGTCCTATCATGCTGTTGACATGAAAAAAAAAACAAAAAGTAATTTCTAAGTTTTTCTAATAGAAAATATATCTTTTTAACAAAATTTGATATTGAATCTTATTTATACTTGCATACCAATGGTAATGTATTGAATTTTTTATAATATAAATTAAATAGTACTATGTAGACTAGAGTTTGGTTATGAAATCTTTAATAAAACGTAGGGTATTTTTTTCACCTTAATACAAGGCTAATATAACTTCCCAAAATTTAATTTTTTTCAATAAAATTTACACCAAAAGGGTTTGTGTAATATTTGAACAAATAACATTCAAACTGTTACCAGATCTTTCTAGATTTTCTTGGAGCACACTGTAATGAATATTTTCAAGCATATATGTTCTTTTGAATTTAAATTGAAATAACAAATATTATCAAGATGATCAAGTTGAAGAAAACTAACCTTGGGTTGACATCTTTTTCGTTATCAGGTTTTGGAATGGGTTTAATTGTAATTCTAGGACTATGAACTTGTTCTACTTCTTCATGAGGTTTAATAGGTTTCACCAAAACTTTCCTGGTTACGTCTTCTTCTTTAGTGGTACTCTTAGTGTTAGCTTTGGTGTTAATTTTAATTTTTATAGGACTGACTGGTTCTGGCTTATCAGGTTTGACCAAAGGTTTTATTGTTATCCTAGGGCTACCTGATCTTTGACTGGAACCTGTGGGTGATTGTTTCGAGCTCCTTGTTGACATTTTTGGACTGTGCTGCTGTTCAATCTAGAATTTTGGGAATTTTAGTTGCCTATTTAAATATTTTGTAACTTAAAAAGTGATCCATATAAACAGGATAAAAAAATTACCTGATGCATTTTTGGCTTAATGATCAACTTAGGTATGGGTTCATCTGGTATAGATATAGCATCTGAATTTTCTTGATCACTGATCTTTAGAATAGAGTGCATATTGTCAGACTGTTTAGTAATGGTCATTTTTAAGCTGCCTTTAGAAATGTCAAGATCACCTGAGGTAGTTGTACTAACTTCTTCATCAGGTACCTTAATAGGTTTGATGGTTATTTTTGGACTATAAGTAACTTCTCTGTCTGGAACATCTACGTTAATGGTGAGTTCATCATATTTGTCTGCTTTTTTGTGTTTTTTTGGTTTATCATTTAATCTAGATTTTTTACTTTCTTTAATAAATACTTCACTTGTTGAATCTTGGGAATTTTCACTACTATGGCAGGTGTTTTCATCTTTCTTTTCTGAAGTTTCATCAAGTTTTTTATCTACAAAAGCATTTTCGTCATTCTCCTTTGATTCCATAGATTTGACTTCCATATCTCTTATGTCTACAATTTCTTTGCTTTCAGATTGTAGTTTATCTTGTTGTTGTACATGTGTTTCATTGTCTTTAATTTCATTTGATACTACATTGTCCTTAAATTCTTCTTGAATAAGAAGTTTAACTTTCAATTCAGATTCAACTGCATCTACTTTGGACTCTTTCGGATGTTCACTAACTGTGATTACCTCAGACTCAACTAATGGTTTCTGTTCTTTTGTTATAGTATTTTCTATATTTTTATTATTGTCCTCTCCTTGAGAAGCATTCATAGTCTCATCCGCATCTCGAGTCGCAACAGATTCATTCTCTTGTAAAATATTTTCAGGTCCAATTTCTACAGTATTAGATGATTCTGCTTCACGAACAATGACAGGCTCCTCTTGTATTACTTCTGGGCCAGAAGTATCAGCTTCAATATGTTCGCTAGTTGGTTCCACATACTCTTCCACATATGAACTAGAATTATCCGTGATGCTTTGCACAGCAATAGCCAAAGCTTCCATTTCTCTTCTTTCTTTTTCACTGACTACTTGTTCCATTTCATTAGGTTTAGGAATATCTATGCTTTGCAAACTTGCTACAGCCAGCATTGTCTCCAAATTATCAGATGTGTCTATAACAGGTACCACTGTTTGTACAAATAGTGGTTTAGCTTCAATTGCCTCTTCCATCTGTGGTACTTCTTCCGCAGGGTCTGCTATTAAAGGACTATTTGACTCATCTGGATCTAAAGCCAATCTTGGTACTGTTTCAGAATCATCAGAGTCATCTTCTGATAGTTGAAGAGGAGCAAATTCCAATTCTGCTAATTGAGAACGTTTTCTTCCAGTAGCAGATACACAATCTACTTTTTGATCAGTCTTAATTTCATCAATTAAAACCGATTTATGTTTGTCCTTATTCTGCAGAGAAAGTGTAAGAGTAGAATTCTCACAATGTGCTTGTGGAGATATTTTTGGCTCATCTGTATTTTTTTCTATATCCTTAGTAACTGGGGCATCAGTATTATCTGAGACTAGTTCTTTGTCAATAACTATAGGAGGGTCATCACTACCCACTGAAGGCTCTGTACATTTTGTTACATCACTAACACATTCTTTTATTTCGTTTAAATCATTTTTCTCGGAAATTTCATTTACAGAACTTTTACTGACTGAGCACTCTTTTGGTATTTTTTCTTCAGGCATTGTTATTTTACTATTATCTTCAAGTTCACTTTTGTATGTTATTTTTTCATCAGATGTTGATGTGTTACTATTATTTTCAACTGTATTATCTGCTGTAATTTTTCCTTCAGACACTATTTTGGTATTATCTTCAAGTACATTTTCTGTTGTTATGTTTTCATTAGACGTTGATGTTTTGCCGATATTTTCAACTGAATTATCTGCTGTTATTTGTTCTTCATATGCTGTTATTTTGGTGGTACCTTCAAGTTCACTTTCTGATGTTATTTTTTCTGGAGTTATTGGTATTTTGCTAGTATCTCCAAGTGAGTTTTCATTAAGTATTTCTTTTATAGATTTTTTTTCTTCCATTATTTTTTCAGAATCAATTATTATAGGAACGTCAATCTCAACTGATATTGTGTTTTTAGAAGTAACTTCATGTACAGGATCATCAATAAATTTTTCTGATGTGGTTTCTTTTTTATGAATTTTTTTTATCATTGTTTCTTCAATACTGGCTGGTTTAAGAGAATCTTCACTTATTGTTTGGGCCAAATTTTTATCTAATTCCTTAGATTCAGTTGCTACATCAGATGATGATTCTGTAACAGTAACTTCAAACACAGAACTAATATTAGTTGACTCTATTATGGTTTTGTTTCCTTCCTCAAGAACACTTTCTGTTATAGTTTCATTAACGGCAAGCATTTCATCAATATTAACTGATTTTTTTTCTTCACTTTCTTCCACAGTATCTATTTTTTCACCAAATTTTCGATCATTGGAGGTTTGTTGTACTTTTTCTGTTTGTTCAAGATTTTCTTCAGATTGTAAAATTTGTGAAGTACATTCATTTTGAACTAAGGATTCTATTTGATCAACTTTTTCCTCTGACTCAAATGAACATTCAGGTTTTGAGACTTGAACATTTAAATGTTCATCAAGATCTCTATTTATCACAGTACATACTACAACTTTCTCATTGGGTCTAATTTCAGAAATATTATGAGCGTCATCTTTAGCTTCAACCAATTTTGACTCTGCAGCACTTTTCTCTTCTTCTTTGGAATATGTGTCTAATTTTTGTTCAGGTATTATTGTATTGTCTTCTTCAAGCTGCGTCATATCTTTGGGTTGTTTACAATCAGTGACTGCGTCTAGGACTTTTAGATTTGTTGGGCTTTCTTCCTTAATATATTCTTCCGATTTGATAAGTGATTGTTTATTTTTATCTTCTTCAAATTCTGTGTGTGTAACCTCTCTATCTTCTGGATCTTTTTTAGTGGGTAAACCTGAGAGATCATAAGGTTCATCTATCTCAGTTTCTGTTTCTTCTATTTCTGTACCATGAGTTTGAATTTCTACAACTTCGGTTTGTTTGAATTTACGATTGGCCTCTACTGGGGATTTAGTACATAATTCACTAGATGTTATTTCTGTTTGAGATAGTATATTTTGAGATTTAATATTTTGACATGCGTTATTAGTCATTTCTTCAATTTTGGCTTCTGAAGATGTACTTGCTTCTATACTTATTTCCTCTGTTTTCACTGGTTCTGCCTCTCTAATTTCTTCAGAAATTTTTTGGGTTTCAAAAAGTTCTTGGTCAATCACTGATTCTATCAATTGTTCTTCCACTTCTTGTCCAGCCACTTCAGTGCTTTCAGCTTCTCTATTTTCTTCACCTTCTTGGTCATCATTAGGAGATCCTTTATCACCACTTGAAGTAATATCTTCAATGGTGCTTCTTAAACTTGGAGCTTGAACAGGTTCTCCAGATGGTCCTGGAGTTGAACTCACATAATTATCAGCTTCAGACGCATCTATAAGCTCCCAACTGCCTACACTTCCTTCATCATCATGAACAGATGGGTTAGCAGATTCAATTTCTTGAGAAACTTCTGCCATGGTTGATATTTCAACTCCAGAATCTATTGGATGGTCCTGAATTGTGTTGTCAGATGTATTTTGGTCTTCTATGGTAGAAGTTTTAGATTCATTCTTTTTATCTGTAAAACTCATTTTGCTATTTTCACTAGTTTTGGATACATCTTGTTCACTAGGGGAACTAATTCTAGTGGAATCTTTTTCCAAATTTAATTTTTCTGTGACAGTTTGTGTTACATTAATACTACTATCTGTCTTTATATCTTCCACTTCTCTTTTACTTCTCTCTCCTAAATAAAAAATAATAATTTAAAATATAGGATGGAGAATTGAATAATTTTTTATTATTTACAACAAAAAATATACATGCTCAAAAACTTCATTTTTAAAACTGAGTTTTAGGTGACATTGTTATTAAATATATGATCATTTTTTATTCATCTTCGATGAAAATCTTACCATTATCAATACTCGTCTTTTCTACAACTGTTCCACTTGCTGACGCATCTCCCTCACCTGTGGGTCTTTGTATATTATTTAAAGTAAAAGGTTCAGAAGTTTCTCCAAGTAAGCTTTCCAAATCGTGAACTAGATCTTCTACATCCTCTGTAATCTTTTCACGTGGGACATTCATTCCAAACAAATCCCCCACATGATCTTCAGATACCACTTTGTCGGTTTCATCAGGAGTTTCATTCACCTCTCCCAGTTTTGACTGGTCAAAAGAATCTGCTGATGTGCTACTAATGGGATCATCAGAAACTGAAATATAAAACAATATAAGTAAACTAGTAAAATTTGGTACATATTAGATATATTTGGTTAATGAAACAACCTAAACTAATAAAATATGGAGTAAAATTGCCTTATTAGACTATATGTATTTTCCTCATACTCTAACAAATTCATATAGTACTCAAAAACAAATTGTATTCCAAGTCCTCAATATTTAACTAAAAATTAACAAAACGTATTAAATTTAGTTTTTCCAATTCTGGTGCCATGTTACCTACAAAAGTGTTAATAATAATTTAGTAAGACAATTATGAAGCGACTCTAACAAAGAAATAAACGTTGTAGATAATTGAAATTCTATTTAGTATTACCTGTTTGGGAAGCTTTAAGATTGGTATTCGCATCAGTTGAGGACGTAGGAGTAGCATCACTAGAATCATTTTTTTCCTCCTTGGAAGTTGACAGGACATTACCCATTGTTGAGGTTAACTCCTCTTCAGTTTTTACGCTTTCCATAATAATAGGAAACTATATAATTTTGTAGGTGAATATACGGCCCTTCAAAATTATATGTCGTATTTATTCTTTTGCTACTTCAGCGTCTGCTCTCGGCATTTTCGTTTTTGTTTACCATTTAATAACGCTACTACTGTTTCACAAAACGCTACATATAGATACGGCGCAAAATGCAACTATTTTGACAGTTCAATCAAATGGAAGTCTAACCAATCATATCTTTTAAATACCAAATGTCACCAATAAGAGTAAAGTTGGTAAGTTTGGCCTGTAAATATATCAACTCTTTAATGCTGTCAGAACACATTCGCATAAAGCAAAGTTCATGTACCAACGAATTGCGAATTGCGAATTGCGAAACGCGAACTTATTGCCCATTGGTTAATGTTGATAGTTGTAACGATTACTTTATTTTCAAGGACTTCGCAAAATTTAAAATCTAGGGTGCGGGAAAATTAAAACAGTTTTAATTTTTATGCGAATTTCGCTAAATTTTCAAACTTACGCATGCGCAGTCCGCAAAGAAGAGTAAATTAACCTTAACGGATATTGTTTTGTTTTGTCTTTTGCATAGAGAAATCTTTTGTGTTTAATGTTATGTTTGGACGACTTAATTAAGTTTTATTTTTTTTAAATATTTCATATTTAAATTTCATTAAGCGAACGAAACGACAGGACTGTGACAGACTGACAGAGTCAATTGTCACATAATTGTAGCCACACTAGTTTTTTTTTTACATTTTTCCCCAGAATTATCGTTGGTACATGAAACGTTTACAAATTAAAGTACCGAATGCGAAAAGCGACATTTGCAATTCGTTGGTGCATGAACTTTGCTTAACGCGTTTTATCCCAACCAATCGAAGTTCAACATAGCATCGTCAATTTTCACTTTGATTGGTTAAGTCCTTATGTCTGACTCGGTTTTGTGGTATGCGGTATGCGAATCTGTCTGTAATGGCCTTTTTTAGGCATTTTTTGATAACCCAATAATTACCGACAAAAAGAACTTGCATATGCAAATAAGTTGACATTTTTAAAGTTCTGCTGTAGATTATTAGAATTTTTAGCTTCAATTTAACTATTGGAAAGAAAGAGGAGATTGCAATAAGCGCTGGAAGTGAACAAATTTTTGTATTTATTTAATTTATTAGCTTATCACTACTCATAAACAATATATATATTTATTTAATCACAATAGTATCCTTGCTATTAGTTTTTATTAAATACAAAATACTTTGTAACAGATTAAATTATCTTTTGAATGTCTTTGTAAAAAGTTATTTAAAAAATACCTGTAGTTTCTGACATTTCACATATGAATGAAAAAAGTTGTTGAAATTTGACAGTAGGATGCAAAATATGTGCAGAGATAAACTTTTGTGTTTGTGTTTGTGATGTGATATTACCACTATATTATTGTCTACAGCATCAGAGGTTAGCTTTGTTTTTTCTTAGAGGAAGATAATATAGGATTTATTTTCGGTCACCATTTTTTACGCTGGTATAAGATTCCTGAATTACTGTTTATTAATGTGAAAATGGAAAAACCACTGCCAAAAGGACGTGGAGCTGCTTTATTAGCCCGAAAGCAACAACTACAAAAAGAGGAAAAACAAGTTGGAATTAAGCCTGAAACAAAACCTGAAGTAGAAGACGTGCAGAAACAACCCAGGGGTCGAGCAGCTTTGCTGCTCAAACTGCAGGAAAAAAGAAGGGTTACACCAGGAATCGAAACGGAATCCCGATCTACTCCTCAAATAAGTAAAGATGTAGAGGAAATAACTGGAGCTGTTTCAGAGATAAGCTTATCTGAAAAAGAACCTCTCTCTTTTAAAGGTTTGTGATTCTAAAAGATGGATACATTCAATGATTCCCAAGACGTGTTGTTAAATCTTAATTTATTTGTTTTAGGTGAAGCTGGAAAGCCTATGCAGTTGTCTACAAATTATATAAAACTAAACATAGAAAAAGACAGGGGTGTATATGAGTATGAGGTAAGATTTATACCAGAAATTGATGCAAAAAGCAAACGTATCAAGACCACAAATATTATAATGAGAGAAATTGGCTTACCCAAAGTTTTTGATGGAGGTAAGTGCAAGTAATAGGCCTTTAGATAAAAACAAATATTTTTAATAAACAATAATATACTTGTTACTTTTAACGTAAGTCGTATGCTGTATGTGCAATATGCAATATTATTCATTAAAAATTGTTTCTACAAATAAAATATGTCTGACTATAGATGGGAAATATGATTACTTTACAGGAACTGTCCTATATTTACCTACAAAAATTACTGATACCTCCAAAACATTTACCACTAATGTGCCTGGTCCAGATGGGGATCAAGAGATCACAATTAATATAATCTATAAAAGGAAAAAAAACTTAGCAGAAAGGGAGTGCTTACATCTCTACAACGTTCTGTTTAAAAGGATAATGTACACACTTTTGTATACACAAATAGGTAGAAATTACTATAACACAAACCATAAATACATAATACCTCAGCATAAGTTGGAGGTGTATCCTGGGTTTGCAGTATCTGTTGATGAGTTGGAAAATGGTTTAATGTTGTGCCTTGACACACAACACAAGATTCTCAGAACCCAAAATGCTTATGAATTATTGAATGAATTGAGGTTAGTCACAAATAATAAAAATATTTTGTAAACATAAAGTTTCCTGTCCCTGAGAAAATAAATTGATGAATAATTAAGTTTGGTGATAAATAAATAAATCAAAATAAAAAATATAATTATCCAGATACCTATAATACTTTCCTGAATGATTGGAAAAATATTTTTTAGTCAATTTTTATTTTAAACAAGTTGATTATTGAAATGTGAAAGAGTTAACATACCTAATTTCTTAAAAATAAAAAATCTAAAGAAAATATTTTTATTCTCAAAGCAAAACAGAAAGTGTTCAAAATGTTATCCTAACAAAATATTCACAATTACTTTGACGGTTACATTCATTTTTTGCTACAGCATGTGCCGGAAATATTTTTAAAATTAATTTGCATTGTGAAGAAAAATATTTTTGTTTTGTTACCACATTTAGCTAATAAGCATTTATAAGAATTCTTGCATCTATTATGTGGTCATAACTTACACCTGATTTCTAAATCCCTTACATTTTTTCTATTGTTGCCTTGTTCATTGCGTTTCATCTTGAAAGTTTTATATTTATGTAGTTAATCTCAATCCTTAATTAATATTTCAAAATTTCAGTTTCTGAACCATAGTTTACTTTATAGAATGGTTTAATTTCATCTTGATAATTCTAATATATGAACAATCACTGCGCCATCTTGTATACATTTTTTTTCAATATAAAAAAAATTATAAAATGACTTTAAATACATTTTTCTGTCTTATGTGATCTATATTTTTGCAATCTTCTGGTACTGTAAATTAAAATTGTACGAATATCCAAATTTTAGGACTTCAAATGCAGATCCTCGTCGTTTTAAAGAAATAGCTACTGCAAACATTATAGGGTCTTGTATTTTTACAAAATATAATAATAAAACGTATACTGTCCAAGATATAGCTTGGGATATGACACCACAAGATACATTTCCTACCAGGGATGGCAAAACCATATCATTTATTGACTATTATAAAAACCAATATAACATAACTATCAATGATATCAGTCAACCGTTGTTGATTAATAGAAAAAACATTGCAGTGCCAGGATCCTCTGAAAAAGTAGAAAGAATGGTATGTTTGGTACCAGAAATTAGTTATTTAACAGGACTAACAGATAATATGCGAACCGATTTTAAGGTAAGAATTTAATTATTAGACAGTTTTGGATTATTTTGCAATATTTTTATGTCTTCTAAGGTAATGAAAGATGTAGCACAATATACGAGAATAACTCCTAACCAAAGGTTGGCCGCATTAAGAAAATATCTTGAAAATGTTAGTAACTCTAAAGAAGTTCAGCAAATTTTATCAGACTGGGGAATGAAAATAGATCCCGACTCTTTGCGTCTTTCAGGTCGTCAATTAGATAATGAAGTAATATATTTTGGTAATAACCAATTCCAAACAAATAATAGTGCTGATTGGTCAAGAGCGACAGGAGAAAACAAGGTAAATTATAAACGATTTTTATTATACAAACAAAATTATTGTTACTTTTTTTAGGTGACAGGAACAGTGGATATTGTAAATTGGATACTGTTTTATACAGACAAAGATGAACGACATGCAAAAGAGTTTTCTAGTATAATGTGTCGATTAAGCGGGGCTATGGGTTGTCGGATAAATCCCCCAAAACCCGTAAAATTACCGGATGACAGAACTGATACATACATGCGTGCTTGCACACAACACATCTCTGAAGCTGTGCAGGTAAACCTTTTCCATTCATCATTATTGGAATATAAACTGATAAACTTATTCTACTTCTTTCTCTAGGCGCTCATTTTATATTGGCGGATTTCTAGCTCTTACCATATATTTTGATTTTTCTTTATTAATTTTCATTTCCATATTCATTAATTATTTCTGCCAAACTTGTAATTGCCCTTATATCTCTTTTTTCCTCTCTCTATTAGGACTACATTATTGGCAAATGCAAAATGATTTATTACTACTAACTACAAAGAAAATATGTTGTTTTTTATATTCTAGATAGTTGTATTTATCTGTCCAACGATGCGTTCAGACCGTTACAGTGTAATAAAGAAGATATGTTGTACCCAAATACCTGTGGCTTCTCAAGTGATAAATTCTAGAACGCTATCAAACCCACAAAAAGTCAGATCAATTGTGCAAAAAATTGCTCTACAAATGACATGCAAATTAGGAGGCACCTTATGGACTGTAAGGTTTCCATTTAAGGGTTGGATGATATGTGGTATAGACGTTTACCATGGAGGACCAAAGGGAAGTTCAGTGTGCGGTTTTGTTGCAAGTTTAAACGAGAGTATTAGCAGGTAAGATCTCAAATAAATTTACAGAATTTTTACAGTTATGGGCTTAATAATCTGCAATATATTAAAGTATATTTGTTAAAAATTTTTAGATGGTTCAGTTTAGCCATCTTCCAAGAAAGAGAACTTGGTGACTTTCTGAAAGTAGCTTTTACTAAAACTTTGGAAGTGTGGCGAAACACAAATGGAGCTTTTCCTTCGAAAATAGTCATTACAAGAGACGGAGTTGGGGATGGACAACTAGAACAGTGTAAGAGATACGAAATTGAGCAGTTAGAAAGTGTCTTAAGGGAACTTGGGTTAGATACAAAAATATGTTTCATTGTGGTACAAAAGAGAATTAATACTAGGATATTTTCGTTAGGTAAGTATAAATTACTTATTATATTATTAACAGGTTGTCCTTTTTTACCAAAAAGTTTCCTTTATTTTCTAAAAGTGAAGGAAATTTAAAATATTGTCTATCCTAAAACACTACTGGAATTAAATACACTATGGCCAGAACTATACAATGTGGAGCAGCCAAATAGAATAATTTCATTATTTCTATTATTGTGCATATTTAAAAAATCCCAAAACACCTCAATTTTTATTATGAAATGACATCCTGCAGCGAAAAATTTTTATCTCTATGTTGAATCCTCCTTCCAGTCTCAGTTGTAACCCCTAGATTTTAAATGGAAAGTAGGGGCTTGTGATACATCATTTGAAAGGTATCTTCATAGTTTATTCAAAAATCTTATTGTTTTCAAATATATTGCAATAAAAAACAAAAATATAATTAGATAGATGAAATTCGCTACAACACACTAAAAACTTACTAAGTGTTACCATTTAGTTGTTAATAATGAGTAAATAAGCAAACACCATTTCAGTGTTCTTTTTTGGCGTTATCAATAAAAAAGGCAAAAAGTTACTCTGGCTGTGTTAGTTTTGTTTAAATCGCCTTAACAAATTGTTGTTTGATTATAACTGCATGACAGTAGTTGTTAGTGTTATACTTGTCATTTGAAATTGTTTAACTGTAATTCAAAAACATGGTTTATTTAACAAACAGACATGCACAAAATAATAGTTCTGCAGCTGACTGGTTATAGAGTATAAATATACGTAAGAATTGAAATAATTAATTTATTACATTTGGTCATTCCACACTGTATATTTATTATTTTTGACATATTAAAGTGTTTTAATTTTTGTAGATAGAGGCGGCAATTCGGAAAATCCTCCTCCCGGTACGATTCTTGATCACTCAGTGACAAGACGGCACCTCCTCGATTTTTTCCTGGTACCACAGAACGTCCGACAAGGAACTGTCAACCCGACTCATTACATAGTCCTCCACGACACCTGCCAACTGAAACCCGATCACATTCAAAGACTTTGTTACAAACTGTGTCATCTGTATTATAACTGGCCTGGCACAATTCGAGTGCCAGCCCCATGTCAGTATGCACATAAGTTGGCGGCTTTGGTCGGGCAACACATTAAAAAAGCCCCCAGTGTAACATTATCAGACAAATTGTACTATCTTTAATTTTTTATAATTAGGGTTCTAATAAGTTAAGTTGTTTTTAGAGTTTATACTTTTTGATAGTGAGTTGTAAGCTGTTGGTAAATGTTCAATACAAAGATTTTAGATAAGTAGTATTCTTGTTTCATACCGATTTATTAAGAGGTTCAATCAAAATATTTTGACTTTTTTTTTATTGGTTCATAAAAAGACCTATTTTATTTCATTTTATTCTAGTTTTTGTTGTTATTTATCATACAATTCGAATTAATTTAGCAACAAACCTACCTATTTTTGATTTTTTTTGTTACGTTTATAGAAGTGAAGAACTACCATTATCTGCTTAATGTTTTATTACATTAAAATGTTTAATTCTGTGAATTAATGCTACGAATTTAGTTATTGAAAGCATTCATTATAGAAAATGTTTTATTTAAGTTTATCTTTAACTCAGAACGCTTCTTAAATATACTTAATTGTTGAAATTATATTAAAAATACGTTTTTTAACAATGAAATACACTAGAATAACAATTTTTCTCAGCCATTGCATTAAATATATTTGAATTAATAAAATATGTGAAATAAGCATAAAATTAATGTATTTAGGTTTTAGTTCCGTTTTAAATAAATATTTTTTCATGTATTTTGCATTAAAGCATATTTTTATACAGTAATCATTTTATTCATTTTACCACCCACATTCTTAAAGTGATATGTAATGCTAATAGTGCGATACTTTGAGAGATTAGGGAAAACCCTGAACCGACTTATTTGTAAGCTGTCAGTTTTAATTTTAAGTGCACCTTAAGAGTTTTCATGTATTTAAATTTTAAATACACATGATACTATTTAATCGCGTCTTTAATTTTGATTACATTTTATGAATAGGGTTGTAATAGCGGTAAAAAAATAAGTTTATATAATTTATTTTTGTATAAACATGAAATCAAACATTTAAGTCTTATAAATAAACATAAACAGATTCGACATAAGCTATCTGTAAATTCTCACAAGAAATAACTAGACATTAACAATTTCTAGAGTGACCTGATTAATTTCTTGCATACTAATTAGATTAAACAGAATTTCAATGCAAAAATAGATTCAAATCTTTTATTAGTCCCATTTTAAAACAATTGATTTTACTGTTCAAAATTGAAGGAGTGAAAAAACTGTTAATGTCAATTTTCTATTTGAATCTTACTAGATCTAAATAGTGCTTAACAAAAGAAATAATTTAAAAAGGGCTACAGGGTGATGATCTATCTTTATTTGTCAATTCTAGAAGGTTTTCCCTAATTTCTTGGCTTATTTCTTCAGCTTTGGGTACATCTGAAAGTACCCAAGTATCATCTGTGCTGTCCAATTTTTCTCTACATATGGGGCAAGTATCGTGAATTTCATTCCTAAAAAATACAGAAATTTAGCCAAATATGGATTACTAAGACTCTTATTAATTGTAAAAAAATCACTAGATTATGACCTTCCAAATGTAAAGTAGAAAGCAGTAAATTTACAATTACCATTCTTCTATACATTTCATACAATAACTATGGGCACATGGTAATAGTATTTCTTGTTTCCTTTCAAAACAAATGCAACATATGCTTTGGCTATCTATACTTGATTCAGACACTCTATCTAATATACCAGATATTGTCATATCTTCTTGAGAACTACCGCTAAAAAATAAATAAAAAGGACAGATAGAAAGATTAGACGTTAGTAACAATATTTCAAACCTATAAAAACCTAATATCTTCAAGACTTTATTTTACAAGTTGAAATAATTTGTAATTCGGCTCTAGGGACTAGTTAAGTTCTATCTACATATTGTATCTATACCTTCCACATTGTTCAGCAGCCACAGTTTGGCACTTGAGGGTTTTAAAAACTTTTATAAATTCATTAAGTGAAAGCAGTCTGAATGTAATAACTTTTTGAAACTCCGGATCGATCTTTACACAAGCAATCTGAACTGTTGCTTTCCAAAAAATAGTTGAATCCGTATCTTTTTTTACTGCAAACACTAACTGGTTTCCCTTAGAGTCTAAACATTTTTTAGATCTAAAATAAAATAAGTCAAACAATGGTTTGCAATTAATATACATGTCCTTACAGCAAATTTAGTTCCCCTACTAGATTTAAAAAGTCATCATACGTTAATTTGTTTATTTCATCTGATAAAAGTGTGTTTATAGAGTCTTCACTCAGTATTTGAGAAAATGTTTCTTGAAAATGAGAACTTGACGATCCCATTGTAAATCTTCGCTGTCTGTATCTATAACAGTTTTTTCATATTGTAAATATTGAATTATACAGGTTTAGTTATCTAAATAATTTTCACTTATTTAAAATTATCCTCAGCGTAAATAAATAAAAAAATAGCGTCTTCTTTTTCTCTAAAGACAAAATAAAATTTATGGCCTTCTTAGATTGTGACTTATGAGCCATAATTTGAATGAATTTCAAGAATTATTTTTTATTTAGATAAAAAATATTATTTAGTACATACATCGAACTTGTGCATGGTATCTGAAGTTTTAATTTTTATTAATATTTAAATAAACTGCTATGACTATAATTTACATTATGCTAATTTGCCGTTTTCTTTTCGGCATTTTAGTTACCAAAGATGTCATTTTCACGATATTTAGCATCTGACTCTCACTTACATCTTACATCTCTTAAGCTAGTTTTTTCAGTTTTCACAATCAAAGTTGTGCAATAATTTATTAGAACATATGTGTAGTGGTCATATGTTTTTTGTTTGAATCTCTTTTATATAGAAACGTGTTTCGTGTTAGAATAAGATGAACCATTCAGGTCGTATAATTGTTTATGGAGGAAAAGGAGCTCTGGGGGCTAAATGTATTTCACATTTTAAAGCGAACAACTACTGGGTTGGTTGTATAGATTTTATGGAAAATGCGGAAGCAGATTTTAATCTTGTTCTGAAGAAAGAAGAATCTTTTCAAGAACAAGAAAATTCTATCCTTTCTATACTTAATTCAACTTTAAGTGACTCAAAACTTGATGGAATCTATTGTGTGGCAGGTGGATGGGCTGGTGGAAATGCTGCCAAAGACTTGGTCAAACATTCAGAACTCATGTGGCAGCAGAGCGTTTGCAGTTCCTTAATAACAGCTTCTGTAGCTGCAAAGCATTTGAAAAGTGGTGGGATAGTGCAGCTGACAGGAGCAAAAGCTGCACTGGAGCCAACACCAGGTATTTTCTTGTACAAATAAAAAAAAATTTTACTAATTGCATCCTAATACCAAAGCACATTTAAAATGAACTAATTTTATAAACTGTAACTGACATTAAAAAATAAAAAAATATATAATCTTTAATTTTAATTTTTATATTTAAAATACTATAATTGGTCTATTTATTATTTGTTTTGTTATTTTGCAGATATGTAATTCTTTATCAAATTAATTATTTAAAAATGTTATATAAATAAATCCACAAATTTAAGCCAGTATTTTAAATTCGAAAATGTTATTGATATATGATATGAGTATTTATTATTTTATAAAAATGATTCAAAACAAAAATAAGTCGTACCAAACTAATATTTTCATATTTTCTTGATAAGTTTATCATTTATTTATTTTCGCGCTAAAAATTAACCAAAAATGCAAATCTACAAATCTGTAGGTATGATTGGATATGGCATGGCCAAAGCTGCAGTTCATCATCTGACAAAATCTCTCTCTGAAAAAAATAGTGGTCTTCCTGATGGAACTGTCACTGTTGCTATCCTTCCAGTTACATTAGACACGCCAATGAACAGAAAATGGATGCCCAATGCTGATGTCTCCACTTGGACTCCTCTTGACTTTGTGGCAGACCTGTTTGTGAAATGGGCTTCTGGAAAAGATAGACCAACAAGTGGTTCTTTATTACAACTTGTTACAAAAAATCACCAAACTGATGTCATTCCGGCTTAAATTGGGATAAAATGAATTTCTCTGCTAATGTTTTACTTTTACATTTTTCAAGAATGAAAATTTAAATAAGAAAATAATTTCTATTCACATTTTTTTATTTCTATTGTTAAACAGGTGAAGGTAGCATCTTCAGGAGGGGAAATGAAATGGTTTATTGCAATTCAGAATTATAAGATAAATACTATGTACTTGAGTCAAATTTTGTTATATTCAGATTAAAAAAAATTAAATGCAAAAGTAAAATATAGTTGGGTAAATCATCAATCTGGATAATGGACCAATTATACTCCTATATATAACTGAATTTTTTTATACTTATTTTAAATTTGCACTCATGAATTGTACTAAGCACATTTTTTTAAATTTATTTACGATATGTCGTTTTCAATTTATTTAAAGTTATTTTATATTTTTTTAAGAAAAACATTATTCTATTAAAGTTATTGAATGTTTCACTGATTTTATTTTTTGGAATTCATACATAAGAGATTATCCCCAAGGTTCCAGAAAATCTTTTTTTTTTTAATAAATAAATCATTTATTTTTATTAAAAGAATAAAAGAAACTTGTTTTTTTACATACGCAAATAAAAAATAGCATATACCTGTTTTAAGACATCTTATATTGTTTTATTAAATTTACGTTTTTTTAGGTGGATTGGAATATCGGGGTAAGAGCAATCATATAAATAAAGCGCGAAATATTAATCCGCCTCCATCCGGGCCATTCAATCGATTGGCTCGGTCACGACATTGAACATGCATTCTGGATATCGATCATGTTGAAAGCGAATAACCATCGGTATATCGAGCGCGTGGGGGCCAATTGAGGATGTGCTCGGCTGGAGATTTCGTAGTTATAATACATAATTTGTTGCGTGTACGAATAGTACGACGCGAATTTTTTCATCGGGACCAAATTATATTATGATAAATAGTTACTACATGTATCGTATAGCTATAATTTGAGCAAATCATTATATTTCTTAAATGTTTTTAGTAGCGGTAGTGCACCTGCCCCTTGGCTCCATAGGACAAGCCGCCACTGCCAGACATGTTACATTTTTTGTTTTTATTGGTACTTCTCTTTGTGGTCAACTGGATCTCTTGATATCGCAGGTTTCTGGAAAAGGTCATATATTTCTTTATTTGATATACTTTTCCTTGACCTTTCCTCCAAATATTTTAGTCAGGACTTTTTTTCTCATATTTTGATTCTACATGTGTCTTCCTGTCTCATTATGATCCACATCTCACTCCCAAATATTACTGTAGGTCTTTTGCAGCCTTATAAATCCGCAGGTTCAGCTTTTTCGATATCCCTTTGTTTTTGAGTACTGAATTTAAGTCTCCTATATATATATATATTTCCTTCTGTGATCCTTGCTTTCGTATCTCCAGTTATGTTCTGTTTTCTGTTGGAATAATGTTCCAGATATTTGAAACTGTCCACTTTTTTAAATTTATATTTTTTCTTTCCTCTGTATTTATCGTTAAGTATCTTTCTTCTGAGAATTCTTTCACTGCCCAGGTCATGCATTTTGTCTTTTCGTTATTTTTATTTACTAGGATGGTCTGTTTATTTCTACTAAGTGATTCGAGTTCATATCTGTAACTTTTGACATTTAATATGCTTCTTTACTCTTTTCCATTAATATGTGGTGAATTTTATAAATCGTTCTACCGTTCAGGCTCTTGTATGTTCTCTTGTGGATGGTCATTCTTTCGAAATTTGTACTTTTTATTACCATTTTTTTGGGCGAAATTTATCAATAGTTTTTTATTTTTCAATATTTTTAGTATATTTTGCAGCGTAATTTCAGATTAGAATATTAATTATGGATGTTATAGATTTTTTATAACTATTCTAGAGTCATTGTTATGGAAAATAAGCGATTGTTAAAAAAACAACCAAAACCAATTGGTTTTATTACAAAAGGCGATACATCTATCAATTGCAAAATCAGAAATATGCAAATTATAATTATTAATTAATGATTGATCAGATCAATAAAGTAAAATACTCCAACCAAAAGTTAAGCGATTTAATAAAAATAATTATGGATATATGGGGTTATTATTATTATTATTATTATTATTATTATTGTTATTATTATTAATTGCAAATAAGGGCAGAGACGCAAGCTCCTGTTATGCCCCAAATCTGAGAAGAAAGACAATATAAAACTACTGACCAAAAGAATGAAAATTAATTAGTTAAAAACTAAATATTTATCGTAGTAGAGTCCTACAAATAAATTAGTATACAACCAAGCCTGTTTTTAAAAGTATTTACAGAAACTGATGCAATTGTGTCACAATCCAAATTGTTCAAAATATTAAATATTCGGTTGGGCAAGAAGTTAACCCTGGACCTTGCTATTGCCTGTTCTTTCTTCAACTTAAAGTTGTGGCCTCTTAAACGTTCGTCTTGGTTTAGAGTAAACAGCGCTTTCAGGTCTCCGAAGTTGTACTTGACAATTCGGAAGGAGACAAATTCTAGAATAGGTCTGACATATATGGAATAGAGTTTACAAACCGACTTTAGAGAGATGCGTGAAAAGCACTTCCGAATCAGGAATAATTTTGAGTTTGCACGTTTACAGACCGACGCTATGTATTCCGACCAATTTAAGTCAGTAGTAATTACCACTCCGAGGTCGTTGTGGGAGGTTACGGAGTTTAAAGGATGTCAATTAATAAAATATGGTAAGTTTGGGTTGTTGATCAATAACAGGATTCAAGTATAGTTTTGTGTCATCAGCGTAAATAAAAACCTTACTAGAAAGTATGAGCGGAAGATCACTAGTATATACAGAAAAAAGTACTACAGCTTTTTTCGGTAAAAAGTTTAATAGGCTACTTATAAATGTAAAAAAATTATTTGCCAACGTATCCAAATATTCTCTTGATATAAGTAGAAAAGTAGATCAAATTAATCTTAAGGAAAAGAGAAGAATTCGATGTGTTAGTTTATATTTATATATAAAGGAAACGATTTTTTGATCTTTATTAATATCTATGTATATATTAAATTTTTGTAAAAGGTTAACTAATTTGATAAATTTTAAAGATTTTTATGGAAAACTTTCTTACAAAATCAGATTTATATGTCTTAGCCTTTCTCTCTTTCTTATTTGGTATTGAAAAAGGTATAGAATGAAAATAGTTCTCGATTCAGACAATCAATCCTAATCTCAAAGATTGAATTGGATGACTGTGACGCCATTAATTCCGGATATGCTCACTGTTGTCATTTAGTCAAATAAGAAATCAGTTACACTAAATTTGTTCACACTAATTTATTTCATGTACAATATTTTAGGATCATAGCCTCTTTTCACACACAATACCTTGTTTGCTTTAAAAATATTGTACCTGAAACAAAGCGATTTGATCTATTTATTCACTTAGACTAACTTTGAACTGTAAAACGAACAAGATCAAACCGTCGTTATATTTTAAAAATAAATAATAACCTAGAAGTCTAATTTAGTGGGCATTTTTAGGGTTATACAAGTATATATTAATTCTTTTACAAGAATCTCAACTCAATTTTGTAAATGAGTGTTATACTAGAAAAACAAAAATTATTTACTAAGTGATAACAGTAATCTCTAACCCAATCTGCCGGTTTTCGCGCCAAAAGTTAATTTATATAAATAGTGGCAGGGGTTTGGCGGGCTTTGTATTATTTTATGTCGTTTGTGAACTGGAGCTGAACAATTGGTAAGATTATTTTGTATTAATTCTAATAGAAATTAGTTATTAAATGAATTAATTTTAATAGTTTTCATCATGCCTTTACATCCCACTTACGATAAAGAGAACGAAAACGTGTCTTTGGCTCTAAAGACCGAGAAAATGGTATTATCTGAGAACAAAGCTAACATAATTAAAGTTCCTCCATCTCCCGTAAAGTCCAGAACATCCATCCAGGATGAGGAAACAGCAGATTTTGATCCCGAACTGGAACCTTTACTTCGGGAAAATCCTCGTAGATTCGTAGTTTTTCCTATAGAGTATCCTGATATTTGGGCCAAATACAAAGAGGCTGAGGCGTCATTTTGGACTACTGAGGAAGTTGACCTCTCCAGAGATTTAGAACACTGGAATAAACTTACAGATAACGAAAGGCACTTTATATCGCACGTGCTTGCATTTTTTGCCGCTTCAGATGGAATCGTCAATGAAAATTTAGTAGAGAGGTTCAGCCAGGAGGTTCAGGTAACAGAAGCTAGGTGTTTTTACGGTTTTCAAATAGCAATAGAAAATATTCATTCAGAAATGTACAGTATGCTGATCGAA
This sequence comes from Hermaeophaga mercurialis, assembly GCA_951812935.1. NCBI lineage: Eukaryota > Metazoa > Arthropoda > Insecta > Coleoptera > Chrysomelidae > Hermaeophaga > Hermaeophaga mercurialis. Next base: position 32,572,673 of record OX638362.1, on the reverse strand, counting down.
ACTTTAATAATGGATCCTGCTGAGAAACAATTCTTGTTCAATGCAATAGAAACTTTACCTTGTGTTAAAAAGAAGGCGGATTGGGCTTTAAAATGGATTAATTCTAAAAATGCCACATTTGGCGAAAGAATTATTGCATTTGCTGCAGTTGAGGGTATATTTTTCTCTGGTAGTTTTGCTTCTATATTTTGGTTAAAGAAACGAGGTCTAATGCCTGGTCTAACATTTTCTAATGAATTAATATCACGAGATGAAGGTTTGCATTGCGATTTTGCCTGCCTACTTTTTACTCATTTAGTTCAGAAAACCTGTGAGCAGCGTGTAGTCAGCATTATCCGTGATGCAGTTACTATTGAACAAGAATTTTTATCTGAGGCTTTACCTGTCAGCCTAATAGGCATGAATTGCGACTTGATGTGTCAGTACATTGAATTTGTTGCAGATAGATTATTAAATGAACTAGGTTTTAAGAAAATATACAATTCTACAAACCCATTTGATTTTATGAATATTATATCAACAGACGGTAAAACTAATTTCTTTGAAAAGAAAGTTGGTGAATACCAAAAAGAAGGTGTAATTGATTCTGGTGATACCAATTTTAAAATTGATGCAGATTTTTAACATATATTTTAGGTAGTTTTTATTTATACATTGTATAGTTTATTTTACATTTTAGTGTTAAACTTTTTCCCAAATTTCGACTAATTTAGAATGTAAGAGATATCAGTCATATTTCATGCAACAAATACCTCCAGGTTTCTAAGAGATGGTTAATAAAATGTACAAGAAACATAGTCTCATATTGAGACGAATATTTTAAATGGCGGCAACATGTCTCGAAATTTATAGTTTTGAATTTAAATGAGTAGGTACATGAAATATAATTTGTATTGGGTAAATAAAGTTTTTTAAATCATCTTGTATTTTTTTTGTGAAAGTATAAAATAAAATTAAAAATGTTAATTTTGAAAACGATTTAATCTATAAAGTATATAAATAACTTATAAAATTAATAAGAAAGTATTGCACATATGACTCTAGAATCCAGCTTTTTCTAATCTATCCAATTGCTGCCCTAATTTTTCTTCTTTGGTTTTTCTACTTTGAGATATACTTTTTATTTTAATAAAATCATTCACAAACTTATCAACGTCTAATTCGCCATTTAAAAAAGATTCAGCCGCCTTTTCACTTTCTTTATCTGCTCTTTCAGCTGCTAACCTTAGTTGTTCCTAAAACAATATAGTTTATACTAACATAAAATTTAACATTATATAGTAAAAAATATATCAAGAAAATGTTCTAAACAAGCAAATAAGCATTAAAGAAAGGCTGAATAAGTTGTATTTTAAAGTGTGTAAGATTCTTTATTTAAAGATATGTGTAAAAGAAATATATATATTTCTCAAAGTCAAAAGAGTGTCAAGCGCTTTCGGCAAAACAATGCCATCATCAGGACAAACTGAAAAAATAATTGATGATAGAAGATCATACATAAAGCAAACATGATACTTACAAAAGTGCAAAAAAGTAGAGAAGGTTGGTTATAAAACAAAAGTAGAGAACATCAACGCAGTAACAATACATCTTAAATTAACTTTTTAAAAAACGACATTAATATAGTAGAAAACAGTAACATTTTTAAAAATTTGGTTTTTAAAGGCCCAGGCCTGAAAGTTGTCCCAATAAAAGACAACAAGTGTTTTTTAAAAAACATGTAAAATAAATAAAAAATTAAGATGTTTTACGTGAGAAAATTATGAACATGCGGTTTTTGACAAAGTTAGAAAAAGAGTAAGGTTATTTTTAAGTAAAGGGAAAGGTAAAAGGGCAGGACAATAAAAAGGAAGAATAGATCTGAGAGACGTTCAAATATGAAGGTGGATGTAGGAGAGAAGAATATGTTGACTAGTGGTTAATTTAAATAGGTTTTAAAAATAAAAGAAGTGATTACTTACCACACACTTACAAACTTTTGAATAATGGGTTAAATTTGTTAATATTTAGGTGAATTTGGGTGTTTAAACAGGAGGAGGAAGGTTTATTTAGTTCACGAAGGATTTCAAGATCTTCGAGAAGATCAAGTTTAAAGTTACAATTGAAGATGTTGTGTAAAATTTTAACGTTTTCAGGGGGGTTGAAATTGTGTTTGTTAAATTTTAAATGGTGTCCAAAGGTGGACTTATCAGGGTATCTGATGTGTTCTTTGATTCGAATGTCCAGTTTTCGAACAGTTTTTCCAATGTAAGTTGAATTACAATCTAAACAAGAAAGTTTGTAAATACCGCTTTTGTCAAGGATGGGAAGAGAATCTTTTGTGTGACTAAGTAACGATTTAATGGAAAAGTTGTTTTTGAAGGATATCTTGATATTGTCTAAATTTCGGAAGATTTTGGAAATGTCATGGGAAATTTTTCCTAGGTAAGGTAATGAGAAATATTTTAAATTAGTCGAAGGGACAGGACTTACATTATATGCTTGTTGTATGTTACGTTTTAGTTTTAATTTATGGAGGACTTTATCGATAATATTTGGCTGGAAACTGTTGTTAACAGCTAATTGTTTTAAGATATTAACTTCTTTGGAAAAATTGTCTGGGGATAAAGGAACATTGAGTAAGCGGTGAACATAGCAGTAAATAGCGGACATTTTATGTTGGAAAGAGTGATTGGAATGGAAATTGATAAGATGATCAGTTTGAGTAGGTTTCCTATATATGTCAAAAGAAAGTTGGTTATTCGAAAGGGTAATGGACAGATCAAGAAAATTAATCGAGGAATTCACTTCAATTTCAACTGTGAAGGAAATGTTTGGGTGGAGATTGTTCAAAAAAAGAAGAAAGTTATTAATATCTGAAGAGTTACCTTTGAAGATAACAAAAATGTCGTCAACATATCTATGCCAATTAAGAATAAATTGGTTATTAGTAGGAATAAGAATTTTTTCATTTTCAAGATGATCTAGGAAGAGATCAGCCATCAGGCAACTCAGAGGATTACCCATACTTAAGCCATGAGGTTGCTGGTAAAATTTATTATTAAAAAGGAAGAAATCTTGGTCCAGACAGATTTTTAAGAGTTCAAGGGTGAATGTTATTGTATCTGGATTGATATTGTTTTTTAATAAAAGATTTTTAACTATAGGGAGAGTTTCATTTTTTGGAACGTTAGTGTAAAGGTTACAAACGTCAAAGGAAATTAATTTTATATCATGGGGAAGAACTAAATTTTTAGTCTTGTTAATGAGGTCTAAAGAGTTAACGACCGTGAATTTTGGTTTGTAATTAAGTAGTTGGTTTAAAAAATTGTTTAAGAATTTTGCGAGGGATGAAGCAGGGGAATTGAAGAAACTGACGACTGGTCTCATAGGGGAGTTGGGTTTATGAATTTTTGGTAAGCCATAAAGGCGAGGGATGAAAGGGTTTTTTAAAAGAAAAGAGTTAGGATTAAGATTGAGGTTGGTGAAGAAATTTTTGAATTTAAGAATGGAAGATTTCAGATCTTTATTGTATTTATTGAAGGGGTTAGAGGCAAGTAATTTGAAGTCATTATTTTCTAAGAAATTTTCAGTTTTTAAAATATATTCATCCTTATACATGATAACTAAACAATTACCTTTATCAGCTTTGGTTAAAATTAAGTTGGAAATAGTTATTTTTTGTTTGATACTCTTGATTAAGGTTAAGTGTTTCAAAGCGAGGAATTGTTGTTAATTGTGTGTCTTGAAGAGAGATGTTTATTAAGAATATTTAAGCATTGGGATTTGAAAGAATTAACTAAGTCAGGGTCATTAGAAAAATGGTTAATGATGAAGTCTATATCGATGGAAAATTCTTCTAACAATTTTTTATTTATGTTAGGATTAATTGAAAATTTAAGACCTAAGGATAAAAAGTGCAGTTCATTTTGTCAAAGAAAACATCAGTAAGGTTTTTAACTCTGTCATGAAATTTATGATTAGAAAATTTAGGAAAATGGTTAGAAGGAGATTTTTTATGAACATTATTGTTCTTTCTAAGCAAAAGGTTGAGTTTGTTATTGAGTTTAGTATATTTGGAATGTTTAGAAAAAACTTACTTTATCTTGAATGTCGTTTAAGAAAGCTTGAAGTGTGTGGTAAGGAATCACTCTTACAAGTTTATCATAAAGAGACTTAAGTTCTAAGTTTATGCTGTTGAGCTTAGAGTAATGTTTACAAATTTCAGAATTCATGATTTTCTTTTCGATGTATGAAGAATACCTTGATTGGAATGTTCTTAGGTAGTCTGCATCTGGCGAATGACGGAGTGATGTTGAGTTTCTTGCATTGGTGGATGAACCAGATGTCTAGTTTAAGTAACTCCCTCTTTTCTGCTAGTCTAAGGTAAGGTAGCACCTTGTGATCCATACTGATAATAATTGATTTTGAAGAGTAACAAAAGGTTACGTGTTTGGTGCGTACACACTATGTAA